>PVJS01041310.1:0-18022 GCA_004027185.1 Glis glis
TAGTGAGACCCTGTTTCAAAATAAAAATTAAAAAATGGGGCTGAGGGTGTAGCTCAGAGGTAGAATGCTTCTGGGTTCAATCCCCAGTAACACACACACACACACACACACACACACACACACACACACACACTTATTGTTTCTGATGGTAGCACATTCCATAAAATGAGAATACAGTCACATTAAAATAAAAAAGTTGAAGTAGAGACAGAGGATGACCCTTGAGTGATGGACGAAGGGCTTTGCAGATTGTTCAACATAGTTTTCCTGACTGTTGTCTCCTGGAGCTGTGCAGTGAACAACCTGCCCAAATACTTGTGGCTATCCAGGTCCAGCTCTGCCTTAAATTTGAGACAAGTTATATATATATATATATATTTTTTTTTTTTTTTTGCGGTACCGGGGATTGAACCCAGGGGCGTTCTACCTCCGCGCTACACCCCCGGCCCTATTTTTTATACTTTATTTTGAAACCGGGTCTCATGAAGTTGTGGAGGGCCTCACTAGGTAGAGAGAGAGAGAGAGAGAGAGAGAGAGACAGGGAGAGAGAGAGAGAGAGAGCTGAGGCTGGCCGCGAACCCGGATCCTCCGGTCTCCGCCTCCCAAAGTACTGGGATTACAAGCGTGAGCCACCACGCCCAGCCCCTAGACAAGTTATTTATCTGTTGCATCTTCTATCTACTTTCAGGGTTGGATTATATTGCCTGTCCATGGCAATCAAGCTCTACAACTTTACAAAATAATTTCAACCAGATATGTTTGAAATTGACAATAAGGTCACTTGTAAAGGTGTTTGTAAGGTAGTATTAATTAAGTAGTATTTTCTGTCCAGATCTGCGGTTGAGTTTTGCTCATTCACAAGTCCCTCTAAAGGTAATCCAAGCCAAACTGGGAGATTTAGCAAAGCTGAACACCTGACTTTGTCCCATCAGTCGACCTCAGCCGAGCCTCACTTTCCAATCCTGTGCTTCATTCAGGTGTGCTTTGTGTGTCTGAGTCCTAGATTAGCAAGTGTTTACATGATGAGGCCTCCATAAATCCACCAACACAAAAATGTGCAATCTTCAGTTCTTGAGCTCAGTTTTCCATACAACTTGACAAGAGCTTTTCTATGAGACCAAAATATATCTTCAGCTGTTACAGACGGCCCTTAAACATTTGCAGCTCAATGCATTTGAATATTCACACTGTGTTTTTAATTAGGCTAATGTGTGCTTGCTCCGATGTATAATAAAAGACATAATCCATAATTATAACCCCTTTGCACTATTTCCTGTCAAAGGGATTGGTTTAAAAAATCTTGTTCTATCTTTCAATTTGTTAATGGGATTATGATGAGCAAAAAAAGGCCTGATTACCATGGCCGAGCAGACATGCCTCAGCAAGGTGAAAAGATTACCACTACAGGTCATCAGTAATTTAAAGATGTCAATTGCCAGGCTCCTCCATGGGTTTCTGAGAAACCAGAGAATCTAGAAAATATTTGCTCCATGGAGGCAAGCTTGTTAGTTACCCTTAATAAGTGCATAGACACCTAGGTTGGTTCCATAATTTGGCCACTGTGAATATGGGAAATACACACAGTGGAATTCTACTCAGCAATAAGGAAGAACAAAATAACATCATTTACAAGAAAATGGAAGGACCTGGAGAATATTATGTTAAGTGAGATTAGCCAATCACAAAAAAGAAGGGTCATATGTTTTCATTAATATGTGCAACCTAGGGAGTAGTGGGGACACAAAAGGGACTCCAGACAATAGTGGACAACCCCCAGTGGAGCAAGGGAAGTGGTCTAAGGGAAGGGGAAGGGCAAGAAAGAAGTGTATCAATGGAATTACTATCATAAACAATGTGTACATATGAGAATATACCAACGTCATTCTCGGTACTCTATATGGGGGGTGGCAGGGGGGACACTAAGAGCTGTGTGCATGTATGTTAATATCAAATTGATATTCATTATGATGTGAGACTACAATGCACCAATAAAAGCACATTTAAAAATGGTTTTATGTATATACATCATGTTTATTTATTGATATCTATGTTTGGAATAAACTAAAAATGTGAATAATGAAAAAAGTAAGTGCATAGAGAAAAAGTGTCCTCATTCAACTCTGTGATTCAAAACTATGCACCAGTCCAAAGGAAATACTTTAATCATGAACTTACATATAAGGGATAGAAAATAATAGTGAAAATGAAAATTGCTATTTAATAAATGGAGTTTAAAACATATTTTGTATCCTATCTTGATATTAGTCATGGGTGTTCAGCGCATAACACTAGACTTTGCCCACAGTAGGTGTAGGAAACATGCTCACTGATACTTATGATGAGAGCAAACCCTACTGTGTCAAAGATATACATGCATGAAAGAACATTTCAAGTCATTTTTGGGGGGTACTGGGAATTGAACCTAGGGGTATTCTATCTCTGGGCTATACCCCCAGCCCCCATTTTTTATGTTGAAACATGGTCTTGCTAAATTACCAAGGCTAGTCTCAAACCTGCAACCTTCCTGTCTCTGCCTCCCAAGTACTGGGATTATAGGCATACACCACCACACCTGGCTTTAAGTCAATTTTAGCAGATTTTACTGGCAGATTTATTTCCTTTTACTAAGTACATAAAATTAAAATTTAGTGAATTATAGTAGAAAATGCTTAATCTTGTCTCTTGCTACATGTGTTTCTATTCCCTGGATTATCTGAATAAAGAAGTTTTTGTACCTGCTTTTCTGTGTCTAGTTGCAGATATCCCATCCCTGTCTTTCACTAGAGGACATGATGGTGTAATCAGTTTTGGGCTGAATAGAAGAGGCATCCAAAAAAAAAAAAAGAATTGAAAAAAATTAATTTTTTTAATCTAAGCCAAAATCTATTCCCAATTGATTAGGAAAAAGAACTTTCTTTGCCTTTCTTTTCTAGAGATTTGGAAGCCTCTATGCATATATGAAAAGGAAAGCATATTCCACACTGGAGAAGAAATAATACAGACAAGCTAAATACAGGCTCCTTGGGGTACAAGTTTTAAACAATTTCTGTTTAAGTAAATAAAATTTTGAAAATAATTAATTATATAGGAATAAAGCAGTAGTGATTTAAGTATCTTCAAGCCAATAAAGCAAACAAATTATATTTTATTGATTCTGATGCTTTATAAGTAATAATAATTCCCTTTTCTAGGATTGCTTTTTAGTTGCCCTTGACGTATATTTGCTGTATTACAGGAAAATAAAAGAGCGAAATTGTATCAGGGTTTATTTATTTATTTATTTTTATTTTTTAGAATTAATTTTGTCAATACCGTCTATTCTCTTTATTACACAATATAAGGACAATTAAGTCATTTTTAAAAAGAAAGTTATATTGTAGATAACAATTTTCGGTTATTGCCTTTTTCAAAAAAAATTTGAGGCGCCTAATAAGGAAATACATTTTATTACATTTGTTATTGATGCTATAAAACACAATTTTAACAGCCAGGAAATGCAATGCAATTGATCATATGTTAGAAATGCATTAATTTGAGTTACTGTATTTTTCATATGTAATTTGAAATTATGTACAGACATAAAAATGTCTTATTGCATGGTATAAATCTATGCATTACTATTTCATTACATTAAATTAAAATCATGTCTATTAGCAATTTTCTCTAAGTTCCCTGGATATCTGACAATTTCCTGGAGAACACTTTTTTAGATTGAAATGACCATGGTCTATTTTTTGGGGTAATTTTTTTCATAGTTCTAGCCTTGATCTATAGTTTTGTTGCTTTTGACCTATTGTTTCTTGAAACAGTCATTGGACTAAAATAATGTCATTCATAAAAATGACCATTTAGTAGTAAAAAATAAAGGACTTTACTGAGGACAGAATAATCAAATACGAGACAGCAGTTTAACAGCCCTTTTTAAAGGCTACTTTGTTTTCAGGAAGGAGATGCTGCCTCCCAGATCCATCTCCATCACTCAGTATGTCAAGCAGGGATGGCAAAGAAATGTGTTCCTAGTGTGTCTGAGTTCCTCATGCATAGCTAACTGAGCTTAGGAGAAGAAAAGGAGAACCCTCTGGTTGGCAGGGTCAGAGCATATCGTTCAGCTCACCTTCCAAACTAATAGCATCATCTTGATCTTGTTATAATGAAGCCATCAGTACATTAGCAAAATATCCTGTTTCTAACAAAATATAGGAAGCAAAATGCTAGGTAATTGCAGCATGTGTGTGTGTGTGTGTGTTAACATGCATGCATACATGGCATACATGCATGTACATGCATGCACATAGTTGTCCTCAGGTCTTTGTGCTTCTCGGAGCCAAAATGCTTTAATTAATTACTAATCCTATCTTGGGCATTTGAGGAATCATATTTAAGATGATATTTCACAGATCTACAGCCCTTACCTGAGCTGCTTAATTCATTATGCTAGTATCTTGCATTCTAGCTCTGCCTATCTGAAACTTTCCTAGAGTTAAATTTGTAAGAGTGGAATTTCTTTGGCTTCCAACTACTAACTGAAGAATGCTTCATATTTTACAGTTCCCTTTTCATGTGATGATGCAGTCTCCTGCTCAGGTTCATAACCTTGGAGGTCATCTTTCATCCTGAACATCCTTTGATTATAAATTTACATCACACAAATCTCCTTCTATCATCTCCAGAACATAGCAAGGCTGTGACCAAAGCTGTCTCAGGAAGATGCCAATTCAATAATTCATACTGTTATTATATCTCGGCTGGTCGCAGTAATTCATCCTAGTTGTAACACCAGTAACTCTCTCAGCCCTGTATTTTAGTAGTGCTGAAGAAGTCGCCCATCTATTGCCAGTACAGTGGCTCTAACATATCTGATCTATTTGTCTAATACAATTGAATTATGCATCTGAGTGTCTCTATTCCATTAATTATTTATATAGCTTTTAGCTCCTCAACACCTAAATTTTTCAGCAAAAGAGAATATGGTCAATGGTTATAAAGATTGGCAGTATCATAACGGGAAAAGTATACAGGAAAGATGAATGTTCATCCTATTTATGTGGAAAGACCTACCTTGAAAATTACAAAGTAACCAGGAGCATAGAGAAGAATAAATGTCAAATCAACTTGTTTAAAAGAAGGATCAAAAATTGAAACTATAATAGGATGCAAGAGAGCTAGGTGAAATTGTCTGTTAAATTGTAAAAACTTTAAGGTAAGCGAGAAAATTAATTGAGTGGTAGTAAAATAAGTCTGATTTTTATTCCATTATTCAAGAGATATTTATCAGGTGCCAGATATGTGTTAGGTGGTATTCTAGAAATTGGAGATCCAGCAATTAATAAAATAGGCAAAATCCATGGAGCATTAATGGAAGTAAATGGATGAGGAGATAAATACTGTAAGCCCAATCCTGACACCTGAAGATACCTCGGCTATGGTTGGGAATTCCACTTTCACATTCCAAAACACTACTTTTGGTCCTTGTGGGAGCTTCCCACTCATCTGTGTCAAGGCAGAGTATGGACCAACAATTCTCTAGCTATCTAAAATAAATGTAAAATTGTGATGTCATGTTCAAGTCTATTAGCCAAAAGAGGTCAACAAATGAAAAAGAAATTTTAGGAAACTCAAAATTCAATCTTATTTAATGCTGCAGTTTTAAGTGTTATGGAGCAATGAGAGAGAAAATAATCTATTGAGCAAATATGAGTCATTAAACAGTTTCCTTTGTCTGAAGTTTTATAGGGAACCTTTAAGAGAAGACTTAGATATTTTCCATTATCATGCCTTTGAATACCTTAGTGAAAGGAACAAGTTGAGATGAAAAATGAAGCAATTTTTATCATAAAGTATAGATAGCTCTTTCAAGCAGTATAACTGAATATTAAAATAGATAAGGTAGATTCAAAAGAAATAATAAGGTTGATGATGGAATTTTCTAGAATGGGAGAGGACTGAGCTTGAGTTCAGTTTGTCAGGGAGAAGTGAACTTGGAAGGAAAGTGATAATGTGAGGAACAGAGTTCTTCATTAGTAGAACACAGCACAGCAGCAGTAGCAGAAGGGTCACCAGATAAAGATGACATTGAGCAGTACACTTTGATGGCAATACAGAAAGGGTAGATTCAGAAGGAGGAAAAGTTAAGGTGAGAACGTGGGACACTTAAAATTTTTAATTTGAATGCCTATAGGAAGATACACTAATGTGATGCTCCATGAGTTATGCTCTTATATAATCTCTCATCTTAAGTGCCAGTAACACCTGCGATGCTTCTAACCAAGAGACTATGACAGAGATGATGAGATGCCTCCCCCTTGATTGGTTTCTGTTATATGATAACAGAAACCTTTGATTGTTTTGCATTATGTTTTGTTTTGGTTTTGGTATTGGGGATTGAGCCCAGAGGCATTCTACCTCTCAGCTACACCCCCAACCCTCTATGTTTTTACCTTGAAACAGGGTCTTGCCGTGTTGCTGAGGATACAAGTTGCTGAGGCTGGCCTTGAATCTGCAATCCTCCTGTCTCAGTATCACGAGTACTGGGATTACAAGCTTGTGCTATCATGTACAGCTTGTTTTACATTATGTAAGACCATCTTAGCAGACTGGATATATAGATTCTTCTGTTGACCTTAAAGAGGCCAAGAGCTCTGTCTCACAAATGGATAGTGCCATGTGGTGGAGAACTCTGGGCAGAGTCTATGACCTGAGGGAAGCCTTCACCAACAGTGATAAGAAGTAGAAACCCTTAGTCACAAAGCCTCAAGGAAATGCATTTGACCAAGGATGTAAAGGAGCTTGAATATATTCCTTCCTAGTTGAACCACAAATAAAAACATAGTTCAGTAGACACCTTGAACACAACCTTTGGAGACTCTGAATAGAGCAGCCAACCAAGCCATGCAAGGAGCCCTGACCTACAACAACAGTGAGATAATGTATGTTGTGTTTTGTTCTTAAATTTGCAATAATCTGTTATGCAGCAATAGTAAACTAATACAGTATCTTAGGTTCATTAAAGTCAATTTGTGGGGAGGTCAACAAGATGGCATCAGAGAAAGGACAGCAAGAGGAGCCTGTCTCTAAATTGTCTCGGGTACTCCAAACTGAACAGCCACACACAACCCATACTACTTTCATGGGAGATAGGAACTAAAGACAGTAACATTTAAGAACACATAGAAATCCACCGATTAACACCCAGGCCGAAAAAGGGTAAAAAAAAAAGGGGGGCAATCAACCAGAGACAGGAGAACAATAACCCCATCCTGGACCGGGTCGCCGGACCAGCAGGAACCTTCAGAAAATTTGAAAAATCTTATAACCAGCAACCTGTGGCCTTTCTCACAGACATCGGGATCACCAACCACAAAATCCCACAACCCCAGGACAAAAAGACAGAGAAGGATGACTACATCCACTTCCATAGCAATCCACTGGTCCTCCGCACACTTGGAAGGAAAGGTGAGTGCTGCAGCCTCACAGGATAACTGAAAAGAGCCCACCCCTGGAAAAAAAGAGAGGGTGGGGACACAAGCAGTCTGTGGCTGTAGCCACACATGAAAATCTGAGGAATAGAGCAGGTCTGAAAGTTGCAGACCAACACAGCCTTCTCTGGGGAGTGCAGCATCCCCGCCTGCACCTAGAACAGCCCCAGAGGGACTCAGTGGCAAGCAGAGGCAGGAAGCTGAAAGCACTAGCATTCCCTGCCTGCAACCCAGACAGCCTGGGAGGGACCCACCCTAAACAGGAGGAGAGTGTTGGCGTTACTGACCTGCACTCAGCTGGAGGGAAAGTGGGACACAGACAGCAGAGAGCGGTAGCCTTCCCCCTCCCCCTCAGCGACCAGGCCAGCCTCAGAGTGTCTCCACTTAAACAGACAGAACCAGAGGGACTTGGGAAGTGGAGAACACCAGAGTTGCCCGCCTGAACCTAGGCAGAGAGAAAAGAGGGACACAGGCAGAGAAGAGGACAGTGGCCTGCACCCAGGCAAGCCTGAGAGGGACTCGGGACTCGGCCTATCATGCAGAGAGTGCCGGTGTCCCCCACCTGTGCCCAGGCAGAGAGATAAAGGGACACGGGCAGCAAAGAGGGTGAGCCTTCCCCCAGCTGTGCCCAGGCCAGCCTGAGAGGGACTTGGCCTAATGTGCAGAGTGCCAGTGTCCCCCACCTGTTCCCAGGCAGAGAGAAAGAGAGACACAGGAAGCGAAGAGGGTAAGCCTTCCCCCACTTGTGCCCAGGCCAGCCCAAGAGGGTCTCTGCCTAAACAGGCAGATACAGAGGTACTCAGGAAGCAGAGAGTGCCAGTGTTCTTCACCTGTGCTCAGGTAAAATAGGTGAACCACCAGAAAAGACTGTCAGACACCAAAGACTAACTACCACTGACAAACAGAACCAATCATCAGCCTGCACATTGAAGTTTAAAAACGCACAGGGTACAAACTGACCTACCCACATCTCTGAGTCTACCCCCTATTACAGAGGTGACAGACAGGTCCACAGACCTCAACACCTGGAACTCATCAACAACACCATTGCAGCGGACAGAAGGAACCCTAAACTAATTGCAACCCAGTACAAACAACCTACTAGCAGAACAACAGTGGGGTGATACGGGACACAGATTTCAAAGAAAGTATTAAAGGGAGATAAACACACAACAGAGAGCTAAGAATAACCATACAGTAGAGGCTAGTCATCTTTAAGGCACACCTAGTAATAAATATCTACCTCCAGAACAGGTTACTATACAGGGATAGTGATTAGACACAGGAAACCTACAGACTGAGAGAGAGATACAAAAAGCAACAAAGATATAAACTTATAAACCTGAAATCACTTAGAAGGAGGAACAACAAAGAAACAATGAGCTCCCACAACTCCACAGTAATAGAACCCATCACCACAGAAATGCAGGGACTGCCAGAAGGACAATTCAGAACTTTAGTAGTAGAAATGATCAGGATTTCCGAAAAGAATTCAGAGAGAGCCTGAAAAAAATGAAGGATTAAATAAGCAAAGAATTGGACAACCAAAATAGTAATCAAATAGAGGCTCTGAAGGAAGTGAGGGATGCAATAACTGAAATGAAGGCATCAATACAAACTATTAACAGTAGACTAGACCACATGGAAAACAGAATCTCACTCTTAGAAGATGACCACTCCAAAAGTGAGTGCATCATATATAATATAGAAAAAACAATTTGACAGCATGAATTGGACATTGAAGAGATCTTGGCCAATTTGAAAAGAGCAAACCTAAGAATAATAGGCATAGAAAAGGGAAAAGAAGTTGATACCAAAGGAATCAATAATCTTTTCAGAGAAGTAATATTAGAAAATTTCCCAAACATAGAAAGGGAGGTCAACACCCAGGTACAAGAAACATATAGAACCTCTAATAGACAAGATCAGAGAAGAGGTTCACCACAACACATAATAGTCAAATTGACTAACGTAGAGGCCAAGGAGAGACTCTTAAAGGTAACCAGAGAAAAAAACCAAGTAACATACAGAGGCAAACCAGTAAGAATCGCTCCTGACCTTCCAAATCACATCATGAAAGCCAGAAGGGCCTGCAGTGACATATTCCAAACTCTGAAAGAAAACAACTTCCAACCAAGATTTACCTACCCAGCAAAGATATCTATAAAAGTTGATGGGGAAATAAAAACCTTCCATGGCAAACAGAAGCTGAAAGAATTTATGTCTGCCAAACCAGCATTAGAGAAAATATTCAAAGAGATTACTATAAAGAAGAGATAATAAATAAACATCAGAACCAAAGAAACAATAACTTCCATCAAACAGCCAACTAAGAAAAGGGGGAAAAAACACTACCTCAAACAGAAGTCAAAACTCAAAATGTTAGGAATTAAGAATCATCTCTCAATAACCATGCTGAATATAAGTGGACTCAATTCCCCAATCAAAAGATATAAGGTAGCAAAAGGGATCAAAAATCTTAATCCATCTATATGCTGTTTACAAGAACACACAACTTACAAGTAAAGATACTCACAAACAAAAAGTAAAAGGCTGGAGCAAGGTAATCCACGCCAGTGGAACATGAAGACAAGCAGGAGTAGCAACTATATCAGACAAATTAGACCTCAAGCCTAAACTTATCAGAAGATAAGAGACAAAGAAGGTCAGTTTTTAATGGTAAAAGGAACAATCCAGCAAGAGGATATAATGATAGTCAACATTTATGCTCCAAATATAGGTGCAAAACTTTCATAAAACAAGTTCTTTGTGACTTTAAGTCACACATAGATCCTAATACAATAATATTGGGAGACTTCAACACTCCTCTCACACCACTCGATCGATCTTCAAGACAAAAGGTCAGTAAAGATGCCTCATTCCTAAGGAACTCCATAGGTCAAATAGACCTACTAGACACATACAGAATATTCCACACAATTATAGCTGAATTCACATTTTTTTCAGCTGCTCGTGGAACCTTCTCTAAAATAGCCCATATCCTAGGCCACAAAGCAAGTACTAGCAAATTCAAGAAATGTGACAATCCCCTATGTAGTTTCAGACCATAATGGAATGACACTAGAAATAAACTGTAAGAAGACACAGAGAAATCTCATAAATACGTGGAGACTGAACACCACACTGCTGAATGAAGAATGGGTCATAGAGGAAATAAGGGAAGAAATTAAGAAATTCCTAGAAACAAATGAAAATAGGGAAACAACATATCGAAATCTCTGGGACACGTTGAAAGCAGTATTAAGAGGAAAATTCATAGGACTGAGTGCTCACATAAGTAGAATTGAAAGGCACCAAATAAACAATCTAATGACACACCTCAAAGCCCTTGAAAAGCAGAAATAGTCTAACCCCAAAGCAAGTAGAAGACAGGAAACTATTAAAATTAGAGCAGAAATCAATGAAGTGGAGAATAAAAAAAATACAAAAAATCAACAAAACTAAAAGCGGGTTTCTCAAAAAAATATACAAGATAGATAAACCATTGGCCAACCTAACCAAAAGAAAGAAAGAATCAACCCAAATTACCAAAATAAGAGATGAAAAAGGACATATCACCACTGACAGTGGAAATCCAGAGGATTATCAGAAACTACTTTGAAAAGATATACTCAAAGAAAATGGACAACCTAGAAGAAATTGACAAATTTCTAGACACATACAACCCTCCCAAATTCAATCAAGAAGATATAGAAAACTTAAACCAACCAATAACAATCAAAGAGATTGGAGCAGCAATAAAGAGATTACCATCAAAGAAAAGCCCAGGTCCAGATGGTTTCCCAGGTGAATTCACTAAAACCTTTATAGAAGAGCTAATACCAATATTCCTCAATTTATTCCATGAAATAGAAAGAAACGGGACTCTCCCAAATACATTCTATGAAGCCAATATCACATTAATACCAAAACCAAATAGAGTCAACTCAAGGAAAGAAAATTACAGGCCCATATCATTAATGAACTTAGACATAAAACTTCTAAACAAAATACTAGCAACACGCATTCAAAACCACATCAAGAAAATTATACACCATGACCAAGTCGGGTTTATCTCAGGGATGCAAGGCTGGTTTAACATACGTAAAACAATCCACGTAATTCACCACATAAACAGAACTAAAGACAAGAATCACATGATCATTTCAATAGATGCTGAAAAAGCATTTGACAAAATCCAACACCCATTCATGCTAAAAACACTACAGAGAATCGGAATAGAAGGAACATACCTCAACATCATAAAGGCAATATACAATAGGCCCACAGCCAACATCATACTGAATGAGGCAAAACTTTGAGAGACCCCCTTAAAAACAGGAACAAGACAAGGATGTCCGCTGTCATCACTCCTTTTCAATATAGTACTTGAGACTCTTGCCAAAGCAATAAGGCAAGAGAAGGAAACAAAAGGAGTACAAATAGGAAAAGAGGAACTGAAACTATCTCTATTTGCAGATGACATGATATTATACTTAGAAGATCCAGCAAACTCAACCAAAAGGCCCATAGAACTGATCAACAATTCAGCAAAGTGTCTGGATACAAAATTAATCTTAAAAAATCAGAAGCTTTTCTGTATGCCAATCATAAATCCACTGAAAAAGAAATCCAGAAGACATTTCCACTCACAATATTCCCCAAAACAATAAAATACTTGGGAATAAACCTAACCAAGGAGGTAAAAGACCTCTACAAGGAAAATTATAAAACATTGAAAAAAGGAATTGAAGAAGATCTTAGAAAATGGGAAGATCTCCCATGCTCTTGGGTAGGCAGAATAAATATCATCAAAATGGCCATTCTTCCAAAAGTGATCTACAGATTCAATGCAATACCCATTAAACTATCAAAGTCATTCTTCACTGACATAGAAAAATCTGTCCTTAAATTCATTTGGAACAACAAAAAACCCAGAATAGCCAAAGTAGTTCTCAGCAACAAGAACAATACCTGACTTCAAACTATACTACAAAGCTATAATAATAAAAAAGCATGGTATTGGCACAAAAGCAGACACATAGAGCAATGGAGCAGAATAGAAGACTCCGAAAGAAATCTATATACCTACAGCCAATTGATTTTTGACAAAGGGGCTAAAAACATCAACTGGAAAAAAGATAGCCTCTTCAACAAATAGTGCTGGCAAAACTGGCTAACCATATGCAGAAAAATGGAAATAAACCCCACCTTCTCACCTTGTACAAGAGTCCATTCAAGATGGATCAAAGACCTAGAAGTCAGACCAGAAACCTTGCAGCTACTTGAAGAGGGCATAGGTCCAACAGTTCAACACATAGGCACAGGTAAAGACTTCCTCAACAAGACTCCAAAGGCACAGGAAATTAAAATGAGGATCAATACATGGGATTGCATTAAACTGAAGAGCTTTTGTGCAGTAAAGGAAACAATCAAGATCCTCAACAAAGAGCCGACAGAATGGGAGATTTTTGCCATCTACTCCTCTGATAGAGGACTAATATCTAGAATATACAGAGAACTTAAAAAAATCACCACTAAAAAAACAAATAACCCAATCAAAAAATGGGCACGTGAACTAAATAGACACTTCACAGAAGAAGAAATACAAATGGTCAATACATGTATGAAAAAATGTTCAACATCATTAGCAGTCAGAGAGATGCAAATCAAAACTACCCTGAGATTTCACCTAACCCCAATTAGAATGGCAAACATTAAAAACACAAATAACAACAAATACTGGCGAGGATGTGGAGAAGTAGGAACTCTATTACGCTGTTGGTGGGATTGCAAATTAGTTCAACCACTTTGGAAAACAGTGTGGAGGATCCTCAGAATAATGGAAATGAACCTACCATATGACCCAGCAATACCACTTCTAGGCATCTACCCAAAAGAACTGAAACCAAACTACCACACTAATGCTTGTGTATCTATGTTTATAGCTGCACAATTCACAATTGCCAAACTTTGGAACCAGCCAAGGTGTCCATCAACAGATGAATGGATTACAAGACTATGGGATATGTACACAATGGAATTTTACGCAGCCATAAAGAACAAAATTACATCATTTGCATGGAAATGGAGAGAACTAGAGACCATTATGCTAAGTGAGATAAGTCAGTCACAACGAGAGAAAAGTCAGTAGTTCTCCCTAATATGTGGAAGCTAGATAGAATGGGACTTAGATGGGACTCCAGACAAAGAAAAGGAAACTTCAGATGAACAAAGAAGGTGACCTAACTGAGGGAGTTGGGAGGGGGGTGGAGGGAAATACACTAATGTATATACACAAACTTCTAAGACTCAATCAATATGCTGAGCATGAAAGGGAGGGACGTAGGAGGGAATAGGGTGGGATTTGAGGGAGGGTTAAAAGAGCAATGTGTGCATGTATGATTCTGCTACCCTGACACTTATCAAAATGTATAATTACAATGCACCAATAAATGAATATATTAAAAAACGTCAATTTGTTAGTCACAAAATAGAGCCATTACATAAAACTGCTGTCAAATTCAGTCAAGGCATGACAAAAATAAATATTTGAGGGGAAAAAAATATAGATTTCTATAAGAGTTGTTCCTTTTGATTTTTACCCAAGTGTCTTTTTGTATGCTACTTCATTATAAAGACTATCAATAGAAAAATCATAGATGATGAATTTGGGAACAATGTATACAAGAAAAAAATTAAATTATAATAATCAGATATATGCTCAATGGTTTGGGCAGTATCAAAGTATTGAAAAAATATTTAATGTACCTTTGTCTTAAGTTAGAATAAAAATGTAAAAGTATATGTTTTAAAAAATTATTCCAGTAAGGCATGGTGTTTCATGCCTGGCATCCCAGTACTTGGGAGGCTGAGACAGGAGGATCACAGGTTTGAAGACAGCCTCATCAACTTAGTAATTCTCAGGAACCCAGTGAGATCCTACTTCAAAACAAAATAAAAATAAAAATAAAAAAGGGCTGGGGGTGTATCTTGGAGGTAGAATGCACCTGAGTTCAATCCCTAGACAACAACAACAAATATGTGCATTAACTCTTTCAATTAGCAAGCCAGCCACATGTTCTGACTGTGTTGGATAAGAGGAGTGTGGCCTAATTAGGGTCAACAAGTTAAGCATCAGTGTAACTGGAAAACCTTTTCCTCAGGTATTCATGTGAAGGAGGGAAAAGTTCTGGCTGAGGCTAATCAGAGGAGTTTTCACAGAAATGAAGGTATTTGATATGGACAGTACTAGGGAGGGATAAATGAGTAGAGTTCAGTAGGTCAAGATGGTGAAGGAGAGTCTCAGCAAATAGCATACCACCATGTCACATGTAAGGTAGGGTAGAGCAACATGGCAACACTTGAGTTTAAGAAACAGAAGTCACTACTGGGCATGGTGGTACACACCTGAAATCCCAGTACTTGGGATGCTGAGATGGGAGAATCACAGATTTGAGGCCAGCAGTCAATAATTTACCAAGACCTTGTTTCAAAATAAAAAAATAAAATACTGTTGGGTGTAGCCCAGAGGTAGAATGCCTCTGGGTTCAATACCCAATAGCACATGTGTGTGTACACACACACATACACACACATTCACAAAGGAGAAAAGTCACTAAGAAATCATTAAACAAATAAATATAGTTGGACATGAAAGTATCCTCCCCTTAGCTTTAGGCTGTGTCCTTCAGTATGTATATTAATTAAAAAGCAACACAATCAATGAATCTACTGTATTTTAGGGAAAGCAATTTGGAGGTTTACCTATAAATTAGGTAAAACTCAGTTCAATTCCCCCAAAATATAATTTAATAAGAAAACCCAGAGACCCGAGGAAGAAGCTCATTAATAGTTTTCCAAGTGGGAAGAAAGACAGAGGAATGCTTGTAATGAATCATCTACCCAGGTGTCTACTATTGAAGAAAGCTCAGTTAGCCAAGAACTCCATTAAAAAGTATGGTATATAACCTTTGGTTATTGAAATTTTTATTGCTGCTATATTATCCTTACACTGAATGCCCATTATCCCAGCTACTGGTTCTCATAGGTTTTTGTTAGCTGTTTTATCATGTTGCAGTTTATATTACTTAAGCAGGCCATGATGATATATTACAGTCAGCTGAAGTGTAGAACATTCTTAGATTTATTTTGACACCTAAAGCAACTTTTCATTAGGCTGGTAACAAGACATATAGATGCCATAGTCCTCGCAAAAACATCATTAGGATGTCGAAAAAGTGCTGACATAAATGTGAACATTCTCAAGAACATGTTTAAGAAACTGATAGGGTGGAAGCTCTTAATTTTCTCAGGTAGCAGTAGGGGGGAAATCTATATGCAAATGCCAAAGCAATGATGCCCATTTTTCTTTACAGGAAAAGTTCCCATTATATGTGTCTAAGAGCTCCGCCCTCCCCTGACTGACTTTTTATGAAATTACAGAGCACGCTGGGGCATTGTTTGAGCAATATCGAGTGCCTCCAACAGCTGCTTTGCCATTCTTGGAATGGCATGAACATTTCACGGGACACATAAAAGACTCAGAATGAGATAGGCAAAAGGAACTCACTGAAATGTATTATTAAGTAATGAAACATAGAAACAAAAACAAAGCCATGCACTTTTTTATAAATCTACATGTAAATTTATTTCATCATTTAGGTGAGAGAAAAAAGAAAGAGAAGGGTACAGCCCGCATGGGCCACTTGTTCTACCATATGTTTCTAATGTAAAAGAATTCACGCCATTGCACTATGCAACAATTTCCACTAGAATTTTAGTAGATTGAAAATCAAGAGGAATTACTAGGCTGCTGGATGCATTGCTTTAATAAAATAAGGTTTTCCTATAATTCAAGTGAGATTGTTACAGATACATTTAAAAAAATAATCTTCCAGAATGAATGAAGTGTATGTGAAGACAGACACATCATAATATCTGTGTATACGCATGGATTCATATTGTATAATGGTAGTCATGGCTGTTCATCCAAACTCTTCCATAGCTTCATCCAAATTAGCAAGCACATGTCTCTATAATCCTTCTTAAATTAAGCTAATTTGATCATTCTTCAAAATTATTTGGTATCTTTTCATACTTTGAGCCATAACTAATTTTTTAGATCTTCCTTCTCCATTGTATATAGTCATGTATCAAATCTTTTCAAAATGCAACTCAAAAATTTGAGAAACCATTTCATTTTATTTCTACCCATCTATTCAATATCATTCAAACTACTCAGTTTGAGTAGTTTTCATTGTTTGACAGTTACCATTCTGTAACAAGTATTCTTCATTTTCTGTGTGAATAGTTTGTCATGCTAAATATAGCAGAGTCTTACTTAATGGAAAGTACTGAATGATTTCACGCCATTCACTATGCCACCAAAACTTACATGACCTGCTTGCTCCTTATTATTAATGATAGCAACTAGCAAAAAGTATGAGCATTAATGCACTGCTCTGATTCATTTTACCATGTTTGTTGGTGCATATATAGATCAGACAGATTGTTGTTGGCCAAGCATTACTACTCAGCGTTTAAACATCAACATTATGGTCATTTTCTGTGTCATGATGATATACCTGATATAGTGCATCATCAATTAAGCTGCAACATAACTGGATAAATCAGCATAATAGACTCAAATAAGTTAAATTCTTTGCTATAATTACATTTGGGAAGGTGATTCATTATCCACTCAATATACATCCATCCATTTATCCTTTTTATTTTTTATTTTCTTTTTCTTTTTGTTTTGTTTTCCTCATTACAGAGAGTTATCCAGAGCATTGAGAGAAGGATTACATGGTACAGAACAAATGACATCTGGGGTATCATATCCCAGAGTTATGGGAAAAGGTATGAAAGACTTTAACAAATCCTTCTATATGCAGTTTTTGCTATGTAATCTAGACTTGGTCTCTGTATCCAGTATCATGCAAATATTCTGATTTCCTATGTATCTCTGTGTTCTATAGTGGATTCTTGCATTAGCTGAGCTCAGTCACTATGATGTTGGCCTCCATGTATTATTTTACAACATTGTGAATGTCAGAGATAAAGCACAATTCATGGGAAGTCCTAACTATTTTAACAAATATGAAGAGCTCATTGTTACACAAACTATATATATTTGTAACGTGCAATTTTTTGAAGTACCTTATTTACTGGGGATGCAGTGTATAAAAAGCAAAGTAAAAGCACCAATAGATATTCTCAAATCACCCAAACATTCTCCTCCAGGAGGATGCTATTGACCATGGAAACAATGACTCTCTTAGATGAGTCTGGGTAACTACTGGACTTCTACGTTCCATGTCTTGCTAGATGGAGAAGTCAAGCTGAGTCAAATCTCAAAGCATCTCAAGAGTGGATGGGTTGCTCACCACATAATTTCCTGTTCAGGTCCGAAGATTCAAGATGCAGTCTCCTTTTTCTATTCTTTTCCATTATATTTATTAATTATATTTCCTAAATAGTGTTATAAGAAGTTTAAACCTGCTGAAAATTGATCTCTTCTTTTTTTTTTTTTTTTTTTTTTG
>PVJS01041311.1:0-18021 GCA_004027185.1 Glis glis
GCACAGAGACACCAGTACATTGTGTGTGTGTGTGTGTGTGTGTGTGTGTGTGTGTATGCATATGCATGTATATGTATATGTATATATATGGATATATGCATATATATCTATATGTATGTATGCATTTTTGTTTTTATTTGGTTTTCAAAGCAAGCCATCTCCCTTTAGAAAAATTTTAAGAAAGCAGAAAAGTATGAAGACAAACCAAAACCCCTAAGTTCCCCAGGCCATAAATAATCACTGTTAACACTGGTACGTGGTAGACACTTGACACTTGTGAGTGAATGTACAAGCCCATGAAAAAATGTCATATACACTCATCCCACTGTAGCATTTAAATTTCTCCTGGAAATAGAGTAAATTTATAATGGAAAACTTAAATGTCCATTTCAGAGCATTAGTGACTTTAATTTTTCACTAGATGAGTAGTGTACGTGTGTGTGTGTGTGTGTGTGTGTGTGTGTGTGTGTTACTGGAGATTGACCTAGAGATATTTTTCTTCTGTGTTACATCCTCAGCCCTTTTTTTAATTTTTGTTTTTGAAACAGGGTCTTGCTGGGTTGCTAAGAGCCTCGCTAAGTTGCTGAGGCTGCTCTTGAACCTGTAATCCTCCTGTCTCAGCCTCCCAAGTACTGAGATGACAGGCATGCACCACCACACCCGGCTGATGAGTAATTTTTTGCAATTTCTGGAACACAGCCTGAAAAAGTTTCATGAGTACCTTTGTTACTTCTGAGTGGGGACGTGTTGGACCCATTCATTAGGTCCCCGACTTCCACAGGACCTGTCCCTCTGTCACTGTTCTGCACTTGTTAGATTCTTTCACTTCCTTTGTCAGCACTAGCAGTTGGTTTCTGTCCAAACCCATCACTGTTTTTTTCTTTTTAAGAATTTTTGAAAAAGAATGTTCTCTTTTAAATAATTTAAATCACTTTGCAGAGTGTTACTTGATTTGTAACAATAAAATCATTTTGCGAAGTGGCTGCTGGTTGGCTGCCCAATTACATTTGTACCCTATGTAAATTGATCCCTCCACACCAGTGCTCTATGTTTAATATTTCACATTCATACACCAGCAATGCAACTAATTTATATGTTTCATGGGGTTTGAGCTGCTCATGATTAGAAAAATTGCATATGCATATGTTAGAATTTTACTATTTTTTCTAGCTTTTTTCTTTCTAATTCTGTATATGGGGTGCTGCATATGTTTGTGGGCCTATGTGTGGGTAGTGTATACACAGTTCCTGCAAATTATATTCTTTACTTAAAAATTCCCAATGGAGTATTTCCTCAGTTTGTTACTAGTATCAATTATTTTATTTATGCATTTACCTATTTATGAATTTATTATACACTATTTATCTCACCCACTGAAAATATATGTGTCATAGACCAGAATGTTTGTTGTTGTTGTTGTTGTTGTTGTTATTCATTGTTATATCCCCAGCATCAAGAATAGGTCCTGGCACATGATAGATGCTCAATAAACATTAGCTTAATGACCACAATATTCACTGGATATGTAATTTTTAATGACTACATAGTATTTCCTAATAAATGTGTACCAAAGCTTAGTTAATTATTTCTCTGTTGTTAGCATTTTTGTGACCAGTGTTCTAAGAAACACAACTTTTGGCCAATAATTTTGATTTTTCCTCAAGCATAGTTGCTAGTTGTAGAGTATACTAGCCCAAAGCACATGAATTAGGTAAAGTTCTTACAGCTTAATATATTTTGCTTATTTTTTCTCTTCAGAACACTAGTAAAAGTTTTCTACTCCCACGAGCAATAAATGAAAGTGTGTCTTACCATGTCCTTTCTTTACGGAATTTTTCAAATTTCTCAGTTTTGGAATTCAAGGTAATTCCATTCCTATCATAGTCATTTTAGTCAAGGTACTCTGGCAGTTCTAACAAAAACTTCCCAATTTTAGCATAAGTAAGCTTCTTTTCTTGTTCATGTCACATAATGGTCTGATGTAGATTGGATGACTCTTCTAGATAGCTCTCCTCCAAGCAGAGACTTGGGGATTTGAATGCTTTTCATCTACCATCTCATGGAATTTCTTTTTTTTTTTTTTTTTTTTGGTGGCACTAGGGATTGAACCCAGGGCATTCTACCTCCAAGCTTCATTCCCAACTGTATTTTATTTTTATTTTTTGAAACAGGGTTTCACTAGGTTGATGAAAGTCTCACTATTTGCTGAGGCTGTACTCAAACCTGTGATCCTCCTGTCTCAGCCTCCCAAGTACTGGGATTACAAGTGTGTGGCACCACGCCCAGCTGGAATTTCACTTCTGGGTGAATAAATGTGTGTGTGGGGGGGTGTGTGTAAGAGAGAGAAAGAGAGAAAGAGAGAGAGAGAGAGGGAGAGAGAGAGAGAGAGAGAGAGAGAGAGAGAGATGATCAAGTGGAATATTTTATGGTCAAGATAGAATTTCCACTCACATTCCATTGGCCAGAACTTAGACAAGTGGTCACACATAGAGGCAAGAGGGACTAAATAGAGTCAAAATAGACTCAAAATAATCTCCCTGCATACCCAGTAGGTAAAGGCGTTGTGTCTTGAAATATATTCTAAAAACATTTTCTTTCCACTTTTTGGATACCTGAAGAATATAGGGTACCGATTAGTGGAGCTGTTGCCCTCAATTGTGATCAGATGACCTACTCCATCCATTTCTTATGACAGTGACCTGCACTTGGCCAGTAGTATTCACAAAGTTAAGACAAATAGAACAAGTTCCAGTCTTTCAGAGATGTGGTTGCTTGTCCTGAAATCGAGGAGAAATGCTATTCAATTTACCTACCGTTAGAGTTCTCTTTGGTGTCCTGGATCAATTCCAACTTGGATAATTGCATTCTGCTGATCTGAAATTCCTCTGCAGTTTCCTTCGGATGAGCTAGTCTTCATTTCCCTCTTTACACATCGTAGCCTAGTGTTACTGGCACCCAGTGATTGCTCCATTCCACAAAAGAACTGGTTACGTTTCACCACCAGGAAAGTGATCCTTGGGTAAATATCCAGAGACGGCAGGTTTCTTTGGCTCCTTAAGCGTAGAAAGCATATTTAATGGATTAGTAAAATTAGTGACTTAAAACTCTAGGTAGCAGAAGAAGTTGGTAATTTTCTGTTATACAATAAATTTAACTCTGGAAATTAAAAAAGATAAAAGAATCTTCCCAAGAATGTATAGTATCTTTTGGCCCAACAAATAATATATTTTGTATTGTTAAATACGAGATATTGTGATGATATCTCAAATGATACCTATAGTATCTATACTATAGTATTCCCATAGCAATATGTTTACCTTAATCCCAAATAATAAACTCTTTCTCTGATAGGTTTCAATGAATAGAATTAGCCTTTAGAGAACTACTTTCTTTTCTCCCAGGAATATTTACTTTGCTAAGTAGTCTACACCATCCCCAATTAAATGTGCATGTGTACTAAAATAGAAAGGAATGATTATTAATTTTCATCCAGAAATAAAATACTACTTGGTGGTGGGCGAGTCTGTTAAAATTGAAGGTCAGTTTGCAATTAAAGGGTCTTTTAACAAAGTATCAGAATAATGTACTGTTCATTGGGGTGATGAAAACAGGGGAAAATATGGCTGTTGAGCAATTATTAAGGTTGAGCATGAAACTTGTAGAAATCTTTTCTTTTTGTCTAACAAATATTTAAAAAAAAAACCCCAGGCTTGCTCCTGATTTATGAATTTCAAAGCTCCTGTGTCCAACACAGGGAGATTTTCTAACAGTAGGGGGTTATCCTATTAAAATTCATCATGATTCTCCTTACTGAAAGAAGTAAACAAGAATCAATTTTCTTTAGTAAAGAAGTTGGCTGAGATGCAAGTTGACCTAGGACAGACTTGATGGATTCGTATGAAACGTTTACAAAATAATTCAGAATCAGAATGTACAATTTATGGGGACTTCTTTTCCTTTTCTTTTCCTTGGGCAGGGGGAGAGGGTGAGAGGAAATCTGTACGAGGGAAGAAAAGGAAAGCCCTGTAGCACACACAAAAGGATTTTATAGCTTTTAATTCTGCTAAGCCACCAATACATGGAAGATGCACAGTACTGTAATTATCTGGCTAGAGAGATGTAATTGTATCTATCAAACTAAATACAACACTGTCAGATGACAGCCAAGATTGGATTGTCTTTAAGGGTCAGACAGAAACCCAGAGTGACCTCACTCCTCCCTTCTCACCATGCGTCGTTCCTCGTCTTTGATGGGGACCCGTTGCACTAACCACGTGAAAGCATCTACAGTAACACTGTCTTTTTGCTCTATGCCAATAGCCTCCCTAGAGACCATGCTCAGTTTACTTGGGCTCCGGGGATTAGGCTGCCCAGGCCTCCCTTGTATTTGAAATGTATGATATTGATATCAGTGCTTAGAGCGAATTGGGCCTCTGCAATGAACAGATCATGCCTGACTCCATAAAGTCTACATTGCATAGAGAGATGTATAGGCTGGGTGGAAAAGGGCCAAGTCAGGCTTTTGCTCTGGAAAGTGAGTATTAGGTAATGAATTAGGGAGTGTTTTCTGGGCCCGGTCCTTAGTATTCAGTCCATTTCCATGGGTTATGTAAATGGATTTGGACTTCTGAGTCCTGTCCCTCTTGTTGTACTGGCCATTCACTGTCATCTCGTAGGTACTGGCTGGGGTATCAGCATTAATGTTTCTCTGCTGTGCTCTCTTTAAAATAAGCACACACCCTTCCCCCTTGCTCATTTATAAGCAGTTGGAATCTATTTTCATGGACTTCCTCCAATCAGGACCATATCCAAGCCATTTTGGTTTTTTTGAACCTTCCATACTATATTTACTGTGTTTAATGGAAAGCCTGGATTCTCCCCGTGCTAAGTAGTGAACCCATGGTGCCTGGAATATTCCACTCATCTTGTCGCATTTATGGAAAGAGACAAAATGCACAGAAGATGTGTGGTTATTAAGTGAACTACCTCCTCGCCTCGTGCTTGTCTGTGTTTCTGGCCAGTCTTTGCTAGCTTGCTGCTACTGATTCCCATTGTGTGTGGCTCCTGCTTCGGAGGGGATCAAAGCTCCATTGGAGGCAGGTTCGCCTCTGCCTGTAGCATAAACATGGGAGACACTTCTGCATATGCTGTGCGTTAAGCCTAACCAGGTTAACGCCCCTCTGCTTGGGCTTTTGGAAAAGAGTCCCAAATTGTCACATGTAAAGGGACATTTCAGTGCTGATTTTTATTTCCATGAGATTAAAAGTGAAACATGTAACCACAAAGCTGGTTTATGTCATCCCCCTGTCGGAGTCAGCAGTCATGCCAAAAATTAGATATTTGATAGGTTTGTGAGAGAAACAGATGCAGAAGGATGCCATTCCCACAATTTAGACTCCTTCTTATCTTTAAGTGAGAAAGAACATTCCAGATGAAGAAAATCTATTTTATTGGCTTTAAAAAATAGCAAAGAAAATGCAGGAATAAAAAAAATGGTAATTTAAAACGGATGTCATTCTTTGGGACTTATAAACTGCAAATTGGTGTTTCTAATGAAAAAAAAAGTCGTTCAAGACATGCTTACTTGATGTTTTCATTTATGTGCATTTTTACCTCAGCTGTGGCATTATAATTGAGAGAAAATATCCATGAGATATGTTCACATAGAGTACTATGTGGATATAGGCAGGAAAAAAGCAGATAAACCATAAACCTCCAAAAGGCTAAAGCATCCAAAAAGTATTCTCTCAGCTTTTCTGGGGGAAGCATTTTGTGTCCTATTCTTTTTATTTAATTCTGCCAGCTGTCTGCTAAACAAACCTAGCCAGGTGGGGCTTACAACCCATGACTAAAAAACCCACTAGTGCAGCTGTCCAGCTTGCCCGGAGGAAGAATCCAGACAAATGGCAGGAACGGAAAAGATTGTTTTGTTTTCAAGAAAGTAGCTACTGTACCTTCTTTGGGCTCAGTTTTTGTTCTGTTTGCTTAAGTTAATCCATAACTTCCTAAGGTTTTATGGTGAAATAGAAAAATAATATCACACTTTTAAAAAATTCAGTGTATTTTTGTTAGAGTCCAGCTTAATTTATCATGATTTGCCTTTAAATAAATGCTGTTTTGTTTTGCAACCTGGCATTGAGCTGCCTTTTTTATTTTATTTTATTTTTTGAGTTGCTGATTGCTAAATCTCTCTGTCTCTGTCTCTCTCTCTTAGGCGGGTACATGTTATTAGTGAACTGTGACTGAACTTTATTTCTTAATATCGCATAATTAAACATGCAGCTATTTAAAGGTGAAGGCTGGCATGGCTCATTCATGAGCAGAGGAACAGAACAGGCTTCTTTGCACTGCATCATCAGTCGACCTCAACTGTGAATTTCTAGTCAGCAAATGGGCGCTTCGTTTGGTGCATTTGAGCAGAGGGAGGGAAGAACTGAGCTAAAAATGAGCACCCCGCCATCTGATCTGCAGCTCTATTGGTGACAGATCAGTGCATAAACCACTCAGTTACACTCCCTATTGATGTGACACTTCTCAAGTCAGTGCATCTCAAAATTTTCCTCAAACCTGCCTAACATCCTATTATTATCTCCTGAAAAAGGCTGCAAAAATTCTAGCTGGTTTCGCTGTTTGGTTCCAGCACCTGTGCGCGAGAGCGGATTCTCATATGCAGGATTCGGGCAGGGCACTGACTGTAGCCAGACGTCTGAACGTCTCTGCAGGGAAGTACCTGGGATGCCAGTGTACCGATGCCCTTCAAAGAAGCAACCAGGAACCTGGTGTCTTTGACCTGCACAGGAAAATATTTACTCTGTTCATTAGCTGGCTGTGATTCTTGTTTAGGTTTAAGAGAGAGGGAGACCCAATGCAACAGTCAGAATTTGCTCATCAAGGGCATATGCCATTCTACAAACTGGTGAGGATATTTGGTTAGATTTCAGAGCAGATTTGGCAAAGTGCTAAAACTAGAAGTTTTTGTGTATTCAGTTGCCTTATTCTGCCATTTATAGGGACACAAAGAAACAATGCCCACAGTCTGAGTTGCAAAGATCAAAATGGCTTCCAGAAAAAGAGCCAGTGAAGCCTGATCACCACTCGACCTGTCTTCATTTCCTTTGTTGTATCGGAGCCACATGGGTCTGAGTGCTCACAATCAAGAGAAAGAAGGCCAATTTTTTAAATAAGGAAATTGAACTGCTGATGCAGAACTAACCCGCTCAGTTTGTTGTTATTTAATGAAGAGGAGTGATGGGGAATTTGGGGCAAAACTGGTATGTATACATAACAAAAACATACCACAAAAGGGTAAAGATACTACTTAACCTTCAGAGGATTCACAAGTGCATTTAAATATTAAAAGTGAACAACCTGTACAAAGATGCATTGACAACCCAGATTAAAGGAAGTAAAACATCAGGCCCTTTCTCTCTCTCCCTGCCCCTCTGAAAACGCAGACTAGGTGCAACCACCTTTGTTTTAAATTTATATGTTTGTTGGGAATTTAGACTTAATTCCTTCGGACATTGTCCACAGACAACATGTTGCTACACTAGTAACTTTGTGGTTAAGCGGGACTGAACACTAAGAAAGATTTCCTGAATATTATGAATATAGCATCATTTGTTCTCAGCACCTACACTGATAAGAGGAAAAAAATCTATTTAGGAAAGAATACCTCAGAATCTATACATGTGAGCAGTGGTGTTTTGTACAAAAAATTAGAAAGGAAATTCCATGACATTTCCTCCCTTTTCCTTCTTCCATTATGTATGCACGTGCATATGAATCTGTTTATATTTAAATTCTCCTTAAATAAATCTTTAAATGTGGGCAAGGATTGCTCCATAATGGAGTGCAGACAAGCAAATCCATAATACATGTATTTTCTATATTTTCTCCATTTACAGACTGATGAATGGAGAACCAAAAGAATAAATAATTTATATTTGTAGAAATAGAAATCTGTATATGTGTTAGACAAAGATCTTAGAAATCATAATTTCTAACCATGTGGTCAGCATAAACTAATATTATGGAGATGGAAAAGTTTTCTCCAATGTTGTCTCCATTAAGAAAAACATTTACAGTGGAAACAAAGATTTTCAGTTCAAAATAAGTTTGTAATTAATAGGATGATTTGCTTTTCCAGACATTCAGATATGGCATGTCCTTTTGTAAACAGTAATTTCATAAAGCAAATGCTCCTATAATATAATCTAAAGCATAGATGTTAGGTTTATTTTTTAATATCTACATTGTAAACGAGGGACCAAATATCTTCTTTAGTTTTATGTCTTCTTCAATATCCTAGGCTGTTCTTCCAAGACCTGGATCCTAGACTTCATGCAAATTGTTTCTCTTTTTCTGGTTCTGCATTGTTTTCTCAGCCATTTGCTCACTTTTAATTCCCTGGGATCAGGAACTGGATTTGAATATTTACCCTTTGAATGATTTCTCCATGACAAAAAAAATTAACACTGAATCTTTATCATGTCTTAAGAATATTTTCTTGTATAAAAATAATGGCCTGTCTTAAAAATACTCAACCTAGTATACAACAAATGAACCCTATTAATACTGTGTGAAATATAAGAGTACAAACTCCATGCTTTGCTCTTAGTGGAGCACAAGACAGAAGAATCTCTCGAGCCTCCCATCCTCCTGCACTGATTTTGGCATCTTTTGGATTTTAGCCCAGCGTACTAACAGTGTGTTTCTGTATCACGCAGGTAGAAGTGAGAATCTGAGGCTCATTTAACAGTGTGAATTTTCCCAATGTATCACAATTACAGAGACACCTGTGCTTTCTAACTTTTTGCTGATCCGCTCTGAAAGTGCAGTGTTTAAATAACTGTATGTTAGTGTACTCACCTTCCATATTTATTCTATTCTTCTCTTAATCTCCCACCTTTCTTCTTCCTTTTTTGCTCCTCCCTCTTTCCTTTCCTTCCTTCTTTCATTCCTTTCCTCCTTGTTCAGTTTTTGCTTCTTCCAGTCTATGTCTTTATCCTCTTTTTTATTTTTCTTTTTGTCTCACACTTTCTCTTGTTGAATTTTTTAAAAAATTTGCCTTTTAGCTATAGTTTTCATTTTTTGACTTTCATTAATGCATTACAATTATATATCAGAGCTTCAAAGTGTTCACATAAGTCCAAATTTGACAAATTTTCATTTATTCTCTATGGCCTATCAGAGAGCAGTCATATGACTTCATAGACATAATATTTAGTGATTTCATTTTCTATTGAACATGTTTCAAGTTTCACAATAATAGTAATTTAAAAAATCTACAATGCTCTACAATCATGCTCTTTGTGTCTAAGCAGCTAGGCTAATGTATATATCTGCCTTCATACAGCAATTGCCTATCCAGGCAGAACAGAGAGGCAGACCTTTCCCTGTCTTCTTATGGTGTACTGTTTACAAGGCAGTCCTGTAGTTCTGGTTTACAGCTCTGCTTAGATCCGGTTACAGTTCTACTTAGATCTTTCTTTTGGTATAATGGAATTTAATGGGAAGGAAAGCGTGCTTTCAGTTTGCATTTTGAGAAGGATTTATGGTTAAACTTAGGGTATGGAAAACCACACTTATCCCCCAAATAAGAAAAGGACTCATTTACAGAAAGAACAAAATACCCCACCTGAATAAAAAAAATGAAAGCATTCTTTACAAAAGCTTTTTGAAGTAAATCAAACATTAAAAGGTACTTTTCTGAAGCCAGCGAGTTGCCTACCTTTCGTTGAAGTCCACCTTAAGGTTGGTTACAACTCGGGTGTGCTGATCATTTGCAAATCCCACTGCTGCAACCAAGCAAGGGTGGGGCTGCATCCTGAGACATCTGTAGACCAGAGGAGCTGGCAGGGACCACAGAGCTTTCCATTGAAGTCAGTGCTCACAGGCTGGCTGAAAGAACATTTGACCTGAGGTAACTACTTCCACATATCAACACCTTGTCAGTGGAGGTCTGAAAAGCACAGAGGCTGCAGAGAAAAGGAAGTACCTGCTTTGGGGGGAGCTAACCAACTCTCTCCCTCTCCTCTACCACCAAATCTGCAGTGTGAAAGAAAGGATGGAAGCCAAGAAGGAGAAGACTTCGGTAATAAAGCAAAATAAGTGTTTAAATCATGGCAGTAGTTGGTTTTGGTTATTGGTATTTAACCACATAATGAATTTACAAAAATTCAGAGCACATAGGATTATCTGACTTTAGGAGAACTTAGCCTATTTGGGTCAGTGGTTCTAAATGCACTGTGGTGGCACATACCCTTGTTGTGATTCTTTGGGAGGTGGCTCACAAGTAATTTTTGATTAATAACAGTTTTCAGCTGATTTACTTAAAAACAAATTAGAGCAGAGGATTCGAGGTTATCCCTATAGTAATTTCATCCTCACTCGCCGATGACTCCCCCGCGCATTCTTGAGAGAATGAGCAGGGGGTGGAGGTATAACCAATGTCCCGGGGATTGCATAAATCCTTAAACATCCCTGGAACTACGTGCCACGTGTGAACATCATCTGCCATGTGTTTTGCAGTAGGAACAAAAGCCAAATGCTGAGCTCCATCGCTTTAGGATTTTAGTTGCTAATATGTTTTGTTTGGCCATACGTGGTCTCATTATAATCCTTTTATAATAATGAAAACAGTATGATTTTGTTAATCACCTAATATAGGGATAGACAAGACCCCGAAAGATTGTGCAGTTCTCTTTCCATGGACTGGATCGCACTAAACAGGCCCAAAACAGTCAGCGATGCTGCACCCTCTGATCACTTCAAGTTAGATTTAGAATACAAAGTGCTATGCTGATTAGGTTGAATTTATAACTAAAAAGTGTGCATGGGCTCCCAAGAAGCAGTTTTTCTATGAAAATGTGTTTTAAAAGAAGTTTCTTATTAAAATGGCCACAATTGGTCTTGGAATAATCAGGCTTGCTTTTGCAAGTTTAAAGTACTTCAGTTTTAGTGGACATATCTAGCATTTATAAAAATTACAAGCTGACATTACTTCATATGTTTATTTTTTTATTTCTATCTTCTTTTCTAGAAAGCAAGCTCCATGAAGACAAGGATTTCAAGTTTAGATTTATATTGGCAGCACCTATAATAGTATAATAGCATTTGTTATGCAGTAGAAGGGCGATGAATATTTGTTGAATAAAAGGGAAAAAAACCCTGCTTTTCCCCAGGAAGAGTCTGTGTCCCATTCTTACCACCTTACCCACTGTCCCGACAGCCTATTTCAGGCCTTAGCCTTTTACAGAGCCATTTACAAGAGATCAATCGGTGTAAGGCATTGCTTTTCATTTTCTTTAGGAAAAAAAGAGAAAAATCAGATACCATTTTCACTAGCCAAGATGATATTTCTGGTTTCTTGGCTTATTTGGCAAAGGAAACGCACAGGTTGAACTGTTTAGAAAAGATAAAGGATCCGTTCTCCCAGTTTGAAGACTTTTGGGGCTTTTACACATGCTTTCAAAGTTGATTGAGCACGTAAAGTCCAATGAAGACAGATCCTGCAAAAGCAAAGAAACTCTATCTGATGAGAGGCCCAAGTGTGAACACACCACACTGTAACCATGTGGAAATAATAGCCGGTATTGGCAACAAAGGTTTCAATTTAATGAGAGAAGTGCCATTGTTCTTGAACAGTCTGATTTGGTAAACATCTTACAGAGCTGACTCATCAGGACTGAAAATTCAATAATAAATCACCACCGTGATTTAGCACTAATGCTGGAATTCACGTCCTGGAGTGTGCTATCGCATCAACTGAAACTCAAACAGGTCGCTGAAAGGTGCATTTCGTCAGCAGGAATTTAACTCATATCAGTGGAACTTTACCCCAAGTGAGTGACAACTGGCTACCTTTGAAGGAGTTAACTGGTGGGGAAAATGAGTCCTGTTAGTCCCCTATTAAAAGGTAATAATCTATAGTCCTGGGTGTTTTAAAAGTCGTTTCCCTGGCATTCCATGGCAAACAATATAAAATAACAACCCAATATCTTTGTATCTTAATCATATTCGGTAACGAAGCCCTTTAGATAATTGGCACTGCTTCTGTAGTAGGCCAAACTTTCTTTCAAGTTACAAATACTCACAAAAGGTTTACATCATAAGGGGCTGCTTTGGAGATGTGCAGATTTAGTTTGTAAGTACAAAGTGAACATGCAAATTGCCTTATCTTGAGGGATTCACAAACAACCATCATTCAGATTGATTTAATACATGGCTTTTTATCTTTAAAAGTGTTAATTAGAAAATAGGGACAGTTCTCTGAACACTTAAGAGTAATAAATAGATCAAAACAGCATCCATGCTTCTGTGTTGGAACTTCCGAAGGCTTTGTAAAGGGATTAATACAATTGTCAAAAAAGACCACAGTATACATATTTAATAGCGCTACCAAGCTACAATTACATTTTTAGAACTTTATTGCTAAGTTTTTCCATACTTGTTATGCTCAAAAAGCAGTATTTTGTCCTACTTTTGTTCCATACTTTGAAGTTACCAACTTATTTTTTTTAATTTTTCCACCTTGGACCACCAAACATATTCTTCCTGAGAAAATTCTAAAACAAGTTAATATCGGACGTTATTCAGGGAAGAATGAGCTGTAGAACTGCACGGCAAAAAAATTAAGAAAAATAGTTATGATTTATGCATTTTCTCTTGAATGAAAAACATAAAACTGTTTTCTGAGCCGGGCGTGGTGGCGCACGCTTGTAATCCCAGTACTTTGGGAGGCGGAGACCGGAGGATCCAGGTTCGCGGCCAGCCTCAGCTCTCTCTCTCTCTCTCTCTCCCTGTCTCTCTCTCTCTTTCTCTCTCTCTCTACTTAGTGAGGCCCTCCGCAACTTCGTGAGACCCGGTTTCAAAATAAAAGTATAAAAAATAGGGCCAGGGCGTAGCGTGGAGGTAGAACACTGCTGCGTTCAATCCCTGGTACCGCAAAACAAAAACAAAAACAAAAACAAAAACAAAAACAAAACAAACAAAAAAACAAAAAACCCTGTTTTCTGACAAGTTATGTCTACTTGGAAATTTACCTATAAAATGACAAATGTAGGCACCATGGAGTCAAATCCTGGTTCTGCCACTGCCTACCTCAATGACCTCAAGCAGGTGATGTTACATCTCTGTGGATCAGTTCATCTGTAAAATGTGCAAGATCAAGGTACCTTCTCATAGGGCTTCCTGGTGGGGGTTAAATAAGATCCTGTTGAATGGTACCTGGCACATGAGAAAGTGCTCTGTCAATTATGATATTTGAGGCAATTGCTCATCAATCTAGATAGTGGTATTTGCTAGACTTAGTTATATGGTTAGCCTATCATCGGCACTAAAACACTTGTAAAATGCCTCTACAGCCTTATGAGGAAGTCAAGAGAAATAGGCCCAGTGCAGACTCCTGGGCTAGTCTCTTTGTCTCTGAGTTCCCCCCTCCTCAGGCCATGCCATCCTCTGGACCACTTCTGTTCTGATGCCTCTATTTGTCTTTAGTAAATATTTTTGATTTAACTAATAATATATACAGATGGTAAAATAGTAAAAGAGTGTTAAAACATTATATAATGAAATTAAACACCTTCCACTACCTTCGTTTCCTTCTTTGCTAAAAAACATTTTCTCTCTCTCTCTTTCTTTGTCCTTTTTATGATCCTGGGGATTGAACTCATGGGTGTTCTATTTCTGAGTCACATCCCCAACCCTTTTAATTTTTTTTAACTTTGAAACAGGGTCTTACTAAATTATTCTGCGCTGGCTTGGAACCTGCCATCCTCCTGTCTCAACCTCCCAAGCACTGGGATTACAGACATGTGCCACCATGCTGCCCAAAGCACAGTCTTTTGCCTATCTTTCTAGAAGTTCTATTTGCATCATGCTTTTCATTTTCTTTTTATTTTTTAGTTTTCTCTGCACTCCCCTCAATTGTTTAAATTTCATGTCTCCTTTCCTTTACCATGTCTTCCAACCCCCCTGCTTCACCTAATCTTATTTGAACCTGAGACTCATACTCCCCAAGCCTTGGGCCCTTGAACCATCATCTTCCTCTGTTCCCCAACCAAATGTCCTTTCCTTTTCTTTTCTCTGCTTAGTCAGTTCTTCAGTCAGACACATACCTGCTCTCCAGGAACACTTTAACTTCATTTCTTCATCCCCCATACTATGAATCCTTTTCTTTAACTCTTTTATCTACCCTGTCTCAAGACAATGGCAGTGTAAAGGAAAGTTATGAAGTTCTAATGGCTGGAAGTCACTATGAATTGCTTTTACTTACTCTCAGCTATGTCCTTGTCTTATTTATTTCAACTATTATGAGCTTGTTTGAGCACACGGATAGTCCTGGCTATATATACTATCTTATTGAATTTCTTCACTAATCCCTTACTTTTTTATGAGGATTACAAGGGAACCATTACTCCCATTTTACAGATGAGGAAATAGGTTTACATAAATTAAGTGTCCAAGATCCTGTAGGTAGCTGAGCCAGAATTCAGAAGTGGCCTGACTAAAGATTTCCACCAGCATGCCCTATAGTCTTTCATGGTCCTCTGTGCTCATGCATCCTACTCAGCTGATTCTAATTAGATCCTAGTATCCCATGTAATCCCCCTGTGTTAGTCAGATTTTCATTGCTGTGACAAAAATACATGACAAGAACAACTTAGAGGAGAAAAAGTTTATTTTGGATTAACGTTTACAGGTCTCAGTCCAAGGTCGGCTGGCTCTTTGGCTGGGCCTGAGGTGAACCAGAAAGAACATCATGGTGGAAAGGTGTGACAAAGGAAAGCTTATGGCAACCAAAAAGCTGGGGGGAGGGGCTAAACCCTTCCCAGACACCCCCATGACTTATTTCCTCCAACTCAGTCCCACCTCCCAGTAGTCCATTCAGCTGTCAGCGGTAGCACTGACGAGGTCAGAACCCTCATGATCCAACCATTGCCTAGAAGCCCCACCTCTGGTGCTTGCTGCATTGGGAACTGCTCTCAACACATGAGATTGGCTGGGACCATTCCAGATCTAGACCATAGCACCCTGCCTATCACCATCCTCAGTGTATGTGGCTTCCTAACTTACTGAGTACATTGAAGTGGCTCAAAAATTCCTTTCCAATGATACTTTTCTTCCTTTCTACTTTTCCATGTTTGACTTATTCTTGATCAGTTATGACCTAGAAGGATGTAGGCCACCTTCTTTATTCCTGAGAAGATGGAGTCCCAGAGAGAAGAAACACTTGCCTGGTGACCAGGGACAGAATGAGGACTAAAATTTAGGCCTTGGACTGTTGGTTCATTATTCTCACTGTCCTGGGCCTCTTCTGAGAGGCTGCAACTTCATTTAGCTCTTGGCTAAGACACCATTTGTATACCCCTTTTCCCTTCTCTTCCTTTCCCTTTGGGATCCCATAATTTCCAGAGTGACTCCTCTTCCTCTGGCAACTTTTCTTTGTTTATAGATGTTTTTATTTCCATTACTAAGAAATACAAACAAAACCCTCTGTATTGTGTTACTTTTCTTCCCCAACTTCTCCCCCCCCCCCGCCAAATTCCACTGGAGTTAGTTGTTCCATGTACTACATTTTTCTTCACTCACTCATTCTTTCATGCCTCTCTATTTGGAGTTCACACCAGCTCCCACAAACCCTGGTTGAAGCTGCTGCTCCCAAGGACACTCCTGTGCGTTCTCGTTGTCAAATTCAGTTTCTACCGCCCAAGTCTTCATCCTAGAGCTATCAGAAGCCTCTGCAAGCTTAAACTTGCCCTAGATTCCAGATGCCATCCGGACCCTCAGCAGATATTTTGAATCTCTATCCCGGTGCTCTGAAACAAGCAATTAGTCACCATTGCTGCTCTTTTAACCTTGAGTTTATTCCACATTTGAATAGTTGCCCAATTTCTGCCTCCTTCCTCTCCCCCATCCCCCTCTTCTTCTCCTTCTCCTTCTCTCTCTTTTTCTCTCTCCCTCTCTCTCTTTCTTTTCTTTCCTGTCCTAAAATCTATCCTTTGGAATCTGCCTAGAGTCCCACGACCTTCAGTATTTGAACTCTGTCTTGTCACTGCCACCGTCCACTAGTCTATAGAATTCCACAACCTCATGCCTGGGATTCTCCCAAACCCTTTTAGATGACCTACTCTGGCATGTGATCCCAATATCTCTACCTTTTTGGATCTCTCAACATTCTTTGCTCTTGGTTTTCTGGGTTCTCTGGTAGAACATTAGATCTGAAGAATACCAATGCCTTCTCTGAACCACCCCAGGATTCTATTGCTACAATGAACATCCTCCCTGCAAATGAGTCTGTTCTCATAGAAAGAGAGTTCAAAGTCCAGATTCCAGCTTTTTTCCAAAAGGTTTGTGCCAATGTGGTTAACTGGATCATACCTGGGTTTATTGTGAGCTGGTCCATCTTTAGACTGTAGCATCAAACCCTTCTGCTTGCTCCACACACTCGTCCTCATCTTTTTTCCTTCATTGCCTATAATAAGAATCAAATATGAGTTCTCTTCCTATATTGCTAGTGGTGCTCTTTTTTTTTTTTGCTGGTTCTTCTTAGTATCCTCCCCCTTTATTTTCACTATATCTCATTTGGAATTCTCATTTATTTCTATAACTTCACCTAGATATTCATCCCTTTTAATGACAATGTGACTCTTCTAATTGCCCCATGTACATTTTCAATTCTGTGCTCTGGAACCTTTTATTAGATATCCCAGAGACACATGCTTGCTATTTCATCTAAAAATCCATCATTTTTAAAGAACATAAAATATACCATCTTCTTTTGCTGTTTTCCCCCTTAATATTATAAAGAAAACTACCATTCTCCTAGTTAAGATTGAAATTTTGTGGTCATGATGATTTATTTTACTTTGCTGCTTCCCAACTTCAGTGAGTTTACCAAATCCAGCTACCACTTCTTTACTGTTGATTGTATCTTGGCTTTCCTTTTCTTTATTCCTGTTACAGTATTCTGGTTAAAGGCTTTGTAATCTCCTAGCTGAAAACCATATACACTCACATGGTCTCTTCTGGCTCTGGGTTCTTCCTATACTGGCCCTGACTCCATTTTTTATGTCACCATTGGACCAATCTTTCTAGACTGGGGTTTTGACTAAAGAGAAGATATCTGCAAGGATTGCTTTATAATACCTAGTTGCTATATGAATATTAGTTGTTTGTTTTATTCTGTCATTGATTTGGTCAAATATCTTTTTTTTTTTTTTTGCAGTACCGGGGATTGAACGCAGGGGCGTTCTACCTCCGTGCTACGCCCCCGGCCCTATTTTTTATACTTTATTTTGAAACCGGGTCTCACGAAGTTGCAGAGGGCCTCACTAAGGAAAGAGAGAGAGAGAGAGAGAGAGAGCTGAGGCTGGCCGCGAACCCGGATCCTCCGGTCTCCGCCTCCCAAAGTACTGGGTTGGTCAAATATCTTTAAATTCTCCCAAATGCCTACTAAATAAAGACAAAATGTCATTGTTTTTAAGATTCCCTGTAATATTATCCAAGTTTATATTTCCAGATTTATTTCCTACTAATCCCAGTGGATTATATTGTGTCTGACTGACGCCCTGCCCATTTGTTGGGCACATCTGATTTTTTTCTGTCACCTGAACTCATGTTAATGTCATTATACCCCTCCCCCACCTTGAAATGTCTCTGCCACACCAAGATGAATGTAAACTGAACAAATTATATCTAGCATTCTTTGGCAAAGAGTAACTTTATTAGTTAAATTTTTAGGCTCAGCATTGGTTCATCTATTGGATTTGCATAATGTTTGGGCCAGACTTAAACATTAATTCATAGTCTTTCTTTTTTTTTTTTTTGCGGTACCGAGGATTGAACCCAGGGGCGTTCTACCTCCGCGCTACACCCCCGGCCCTATTTTTTATACTTTATTTTGAAACCGGGTCTCACGAAGTTGCAGAGGGCCTCACTAAGGAGAGAGAGAGAGAGAGAGAGAGAGAGAGCGAGAGAGCTGAGGCTGGCTGCGAACCCGGATACTCCAGTCTCCGC
>PVJS01041312.1:0-18022 GCA_004027185.1 Glis glis
TTGGTATAATCTCATATATACACATTGTTTATGACAGTAATTCCATGGATTCACTACTTTCTTACCCTTCCCCTTCCCTTGTACCCCTTCCCTTGTACCACTGAGGGTTCTCCATTGTCATTGGAGTCCCTTTTGTGTCCTCACTACTCCCTAAGTTGCACATATTAATGAAAACATATGACCCTTCATTTTTTGTGATTGGCTAATCTCACTTAACATAATGCTCTCCAGATCTTTCCATTTTCTTGCAAACGCTAACCGGGTCTCCTGAAGTTGCGGAGGGCCTCACTAAGTAGCTGAGGCTGGCTGCAAACCCCGATCATCTGGTCTCAGTCTCCCAAGTACTGAGATTACAAGCCTGTGCCACCACGCCCCGCAGAAATGCCAGTTCTCAAGCCCCACCCAGACCTGCTGAGTGAGGAGCTCTGGGCTGGGCTCAGCAACCTGTGTTTTACCAAATGAAGCCCTTCAGGTGACTCTGATATACACTAAAGTTTGAGAACCATTGGTCCAAAAAGAACCCAGCCCTGTCAGCAGAAACAGTGCAACTGAGAAGCTGTTTAACAAAGGTGACAGTAGACTGCCACTGTCATAGTCCTCAGAGGCCCAGAAAGAGGGGCAGCATGAGTAGGGCCAGGGCTCTGCAGAGAACAAAGCCAACTCCTGGGCTCCTAATCTAAATTTCTGGTTCATACCTGCATCTGTCTCCTTGGCTCAGATCTCAGTGGATTTTAAGAATCTGAGTTTTGTGGCTCACGTAGTATATGAAATTACTCATAATTAAGTACCTACTTTTAAAAATTGGAATCGTCTATGTGAAAATTTGGAGTTCTGGCTTCTTTGGAAAAACTGAAATATTGGACAACTCTCACATGGCCTCAACTAGCTACAGCTGAGCAATGGCGTTCCTCCCTAGGTGGAGCCTGCGTTCTCTAGATATGTCGCAGTCCCCACTACTCCCTATTGTCCCACAAACTGAGGTTGATTGCTAGTTGCCATTTATCCGTATGCTTCTCCTGTCAGAAAAAAATATATATATAGAGAGAGACAAAGGAGGGTCAAGGGGTTTTAAGAAAAATGCTACTGGATTAATTTATTTGTGGAAGTGAAGGATAAGTGTAAATGTTTAATTTGCAAACCAAACATGACATTCACTGAAAAAGTACAACTTAAGATGGCAAATACATATGCACCACCCCAAATCATTTTTCAGTTTTATCTTATTGTCTCACAGTTGCTGACATTTGAGACTCCTGTATTATTATTTTTCTGTGTGTCTTTGTTAGGAGGTTTCAGTGTCTTATAATGGGTTTTCCCCTCTTGTTTCTGCTACTACATGACATGTTACTCACAGACCTAAGTAGTAGATGCCAAATTCTAAGGAGCGTACTTGGATCAATGTTTCTGCCTGGCACATCAGAAACATGGAGCAGAGAGGAGATGGTGGCAGGATCTGGAAGGACAGGTTAGCTCAGGTGTGGGTGCTGCCTTCACAAGAGAGCCCAGGAGGGCTTGGTGGACTCTGGCTCTCATTTAGCAGGTGTTCACACCTGTGGGGACTCAACTAGCAGGTGGATAGAAGGAAGAAGAAAGTTCCACAGCAGTCAATATATATGGTTAGGATAATTTTAGTTATCTACTGTTGTATAACAAACCATCCCCAAAGCTGTGCATCCCTCTTTTGTTTTTACCTGAGCTCATCCTTGTGGGCGAATTCTGTTGGAAGATGCAAGATGGTCTAGTCACATGTCCGGTAGTTGGTGCCAGATGTGGTCTGAGGCTGGACATCTTGGTTTTCCATGTGGCCTGTCATTCTCCAGTTGGCTAAACCAGCTTTCTTATGTAATGGTCTCAGGACAATGTTCCAGGGGAGTGAGTCCCAATACACAAGTGTTTATCACACATCTGCATATGCAAAGTTTGCACATGTCCCATTGGCCAAAGCAAGTTACACAGCCAAACCCGGAGTGACTGTGGGTACAAGGGTATGGATGCTGGGTCCCGTGATGAATTGGAGCCTTTGCAGTTGAAAACCACTTAGGACAATGCAGTAGTGGCTAGGCAATTCATTTGCAGTTGCCCTGCCCCAGACAAGACACTGAAGTTAACCTTCTAGTAGGATGACCAGTAAAAGCATTCATTGTCCCTTGGGTCTGGTTAGATTTTGTTGATCTTGTTATATCCAAGAAAGAATGAATGAAAAGAAAGAAGGAAAGAAGGAGAGAGAAAGGAAGGGAGGGAGGGAGGAAGGAAGGAAGGAAGGAAGGCTCATAGATTAAAGAGAGTCCTGCAGCCTGGGGTTTGAGCACAGGACTCCTCTCCCATGGGATGTGAGTGAGAGGAGATCCTCTGAGTGTCTGACTCAGCTGCACTGTTGGAGATGTCTGAAGGTCCCGTCTGCATCTGAGTAAAGCTAACTCATATCTGAAGGGTATATCAGTAGTAACTCTTTTTATTTAAAAATAAATCAAACTGGGCCATCAAAGAGTATTTATAAACACACTCATGTGTTGAGAAACTGGGTCCACTATACCAATTCCCTAAAGAAAAGGAGTCCTACTGAAGTCAGCCAGCATGAGACCAAGGTGCCTGAGCTGAGACTATGCTTCTTATCTGGGAGCTTGTGTGCTATTTTATCTCCATTCGACTGATCGCTTGAGAGAGAGAGAGAGAGAGAGAGAGAGTGTGTGTGTGTGTGTGTGTGTGTGTGTGTGTGTGTGTACATGAGAAAGAGAGATCGAGTAGAAGGGAGAGAAAAGAAGAAGAAAATAAGAAGGGGAAGAGGAGGGATGGGGAGGAAAGGAAAGAGGAGAAGAGAGGAACATTTTGAGCATACAAGCATACTGTTTGGACCTATGAAATGTCACCGCCTCTCTGAAGGTAGTCTTGGTCCTCACACACAAATCCTCACACCCAGTTCCCTGCCCAGACTAGCCGTGCACCATGCCATCTTGATGGCAGTTACTTTTCTAGATCGTATCTTTTTATTTCTCTGGTCTTGTGTGCCTAACTTGGCACTGACCTATAAACAGTGTCAATGAATAAATGAACACCATTGTAAAAAGCCAGTTGGCTCATAGATGACTGGATTTACTTCTGATTTCTCTGCTCTTTTGGTCTATGTGCCTATTTTGGTTACTATAGCTTCGTAGTATACTTTTAAGCCAGGGATTGTGATGCCTCCAGCTTTCTTTCTATTTATTTATTTATTTATTTATTTATTTATTGTGCTCAGGGTGGATTTGGCTATTTGGTTCTTTTATGGTTCCATACCAATTTTAAGAATTTTTCTGGTTCTGTGAAGAATTTCATTGGTATTTTGATGGACATTACATTGACTCTGCAAATCACATTGGGTAGTATAGATATTTTTTAAATAATATTAATTCTTCCAATCCATAAACATGGAAAGACATTTGTCTTTCAGTTTTTTTGTGTCCTTTTGAATTTCTCTCACCAGAGTTTTATAATTTTCTTTTACCAGGGTTTTATAGTTCTCTTTGACTAGATTTATTCCTAGGTATTTTTTTTACCATTGTTGTTATTATTGTAAATGTAATTGTTTTATTAATTTCTTTTTCAGATAATTCACAATTAGTGTATAAAACACTACTGATTTACCACACTTTGGGGAAACCACAGTCCCTTTAATAAATGATGCTGAGAAAATTGAACGTCCACATGCAGAAGAATGAAACTAGACCCCTATCTCTCAACATATTTAAAAAAAACAAAATGGATTAAAGACTTCAATATAAAATCTGAAACTGTTAAAATACTAGAAGAAAACATAGGGGAAATTCTTTATGTCATTAGACTGGATAAGGATACATACACACACACACACACACACACACATTCAACGATAGGGAAAAGATAAAATCTTATTTTAGATGATGTGGTTGAACCTGGAGGACGTTATGTTAAGTGAAATAAGTAGAGCACAGAATGGCAAATATCACAGGATCTCACTCATTTATAGAATCTAAAAAAAAAGCTGATCTCATAGAAGCACAGAACAGAATAACGGTTAACAGAGTCTGAAGAAAATGGGGGGGGAGATAAGTAGCAACTGGTCAAACAAAGTCACAATAGGAGGAATATATTCTGGTGATCTACTGTGAAGTAGGGTGATATTAGTCCTCTGTCAAGACTTTATGACATAAAATGGTGATGCCATGTGTCACCAAATAATGCTATAGTTCAACTTGATAGAAACTAGGATCCCCCGCCTCTCATTATACAGAGTAAACACAACTGTTGACAATTTTTAGTGGTTTTACATGACAAGAAAGGACTCAAAAAGGAATGCTTAAAGAAGACACCACGTTAATGGAAACAACAGGGAGTGGAAAGGCAAGGCAAGGTAGGACAAATTAGTACAACCACTATGGAGATGCGTATAAAACCAAACGATCCAAAAGGATTAAAGTCAGCATACCATTGTGACACAGGTACCCATGTTTGCAGAAGCACAATTCAAAGTAGCCAAGTTCTAGAACCAGCTAGGTGTATGACAACAGATGAATGGGTAAAGAAAATGGAGTATATATACACCATGGAATTTTACTCAGCCATAACAAAGAACAAAATTATGTCATTTGCAGGAAAATGGATGGAACCAAAGAATCTTTTTTTTTTTTTTTGCAGTACCGGGGATTGAACCCAGGGGTGTTCCACCTCCGCGCTACGCCCCCGGCCCTATTTTTTATACTTTATTTTGAAACCGGGTCTCACGAAGTTGCCGAGGGCCTTGCTAAGGAGAGAGAGAGAGAGAGGGAGGGAGGGAAGGAGAGAGAACGCTCGTGTGCACGCGCGCGTGCGCATGCGCAAGCTGAGGCTGGCCGCGAACCCGGATCCTCCGGTCTCCACCTCCCAAAGTACTGGGATTACAAGCGTGCGCCACCACGCCCGGCTCCCAAAGAATCTTATGCTAGTGAGATGAACCAGACTCAGAAAATCAAGGGCTGCATGTTTTTCTCTCCTATGTGGAAGCTAAAGAGAAAAGAAAAAGGAAAGAAAAGGGGCCTCGTGAAAATGAGGAAAGAGGCCAGTGGAGTAGTGAACCAAGATTGGGTGAGGGAGGAGAAGAGGGGAAGAGTAGGTACATAGAAGGAAACAGACCAAATGCATAGACTAATGTATCACTATGAGTCTCACTATCATGCACAATCATAATGCACCAATAAAAATTTTTACAGAAGAAAAAGAAAGCAGAGTCAACTGATAATTAAGCAATTTAGCATCAAAGGAACACTCTGACAGCCCTGGTACTTGTTCAGAACACCAGTGTAGAAATTACAATGGAGATTAAGGACAATTAATCTGATTCCTCCTTGCAAAGGATGCACAGGTGGCAGGGGGTGGGACTCCAGGTGGCGCAGTGTGGATGTCTGGAGAGCTGTGGGTATGGTGGTACACGTAAGTCCTGGTCATGCCCTGGCCTTTTCTGGGGTTTGGTTTCCTCGAACCAGCATCTTCCACTTGCTACCACATGGCTGGTGTGGAGAACTTCTTAAGCTGGGATCTGAGCAGTGTGGAAGGATCTTGGGCTGTGCTGCTGGGCCCAAAAACACAGCTGCTCTCTCTGACCTGGCAGTCATTCTCATGGTATTGAGACTAGAGATGCTTAAATTGGTAAACAATTTAAAGCACCATTTTTTAAAAAAATCCAAAATAAATACCTCTTTGTCAAAGGCATTCTATGCTGGGCACTCTTCTAAGAACTGTCAACACAGCAGGGTGTGAAACCAGCATGGTTCTTGGTCAAATGGACTTTATTTTCTAGTTTGAGGAAACAGATCATAAACAGATGAATAAGGACAGTATCCAGATCGCTGGACTAATTTTCCCTCTATGTAGAAGGCAAACTCCTATTCACACTGCAAGACCCAGCTCCAAGTCATCTTCCTTGTGAAACCTTTCTTTACCCTCCAGGCAAAGACAGTTCCTCCTTTTTCAGAAATGCCACAGGGCAAGGCACACGTGTTTGCTGTTAGATACAGCATGTTATATGGTAAATCTTTAACAGGTCTGCCTTCACCACCCATCTGTGATGCTCTTGAAACAGGGACAGTAGTTTACATTTCTGTTTTCTAAAGCCCCTCCCAGGCATTCCAAGGAAAGCTGTTCCTTAGATAGGGGGAAGAGCAATAAAACACACTGGTTAGGAATTTGGGCTCTGGATACAGCATTAAAATCTTGGTTTCACCATTTACATGACTGCTACACCTGACTTTGTTCTTCTGTAAAATGGGAAAAACGTTAAAGGAGTTTGTGTCTGTGAAATGCCTGGTACTTAGCTTATAATAAATGATTTTTTTTTAAAAAAATGAAAAGGAAGAGAAAAATCCACTTCTAAGTGCAGCTATGAAATAGTGGCTGTCAAAGGTCTCTTTTTCTCTAGAACCTAGAGACCAGCCCTTAATGACGAAACATGTCACATTATTGGCATGGAACCCAGGGCGTACACGTGGACTGCACGGTGGAACCCGAGTTCCAGGAAGACAAGACACATGCAGAATTCTGGCTCCTCTCCGTATACCAGACTGCATGACCCTTGCCCCAGACCCCTCTCCACTTCCCTACCCAAGCAGAGTATTTCAGTAGCTTTACACCATTTTCTTTTTATATCTGGGATTCTTTTTTTCTGTTAATGGCACTAGAAACACAAGCAAGAGTCTTTGCAGTTCTAAAATTTGATTATCTAGTCTCTAATTCGATCTGTACAAAAGTCCCCTGTAATGACAAGAGCAGGGTTTTTTTTTTTTTTTTGGTTTTTTTTTTTTTTTTTGGTTGTGTGGTGCTGGGGATTGAGTCCAGGGGCATTCTACCTCCAAGCTACACCCTTATTTTAATTTTATTTGGAAACAGGGTCTCTACTAAGTTTCAGAGGGTCTCACTAAGTTGCTGAGGCTGGTCTTGAACCTGTGATCCTCCTGGCTCAGCCTCCCAAGTTCTGGGATTACAAATGTGTGCTATCACACCCGGCCCCAGGTCAGGTTTTAACAGACCCACTCTGAAGATGAGGAACCTGAGGCCCAGAAAGAGTAGATGGCTTTCAGCAAAGTAGTGGAGCCCGATACCAGAATGCCATGTCTATGCCCTGGCCTTGTGTCCATTTACAGTGAGTCAGTCTTCAGTGGGCTTTCCCACACTGAAAAGTCATTCAACAAATGCTACTGAAGCACCTGCTCTGTGCAATCCAGGGACTACAGTGAGGTAGGCCAATGCTCTGTGTCATGCCCTGCTGGGTAGAGACCTGGGCCTGATGTTGGCCCCACTGAATCAGGGCCAGGATTCATGGACTCATCTATTTCCTGCTCACTGAGCATGCCCTACGCTGGGAGTAGAGGAATGGATCCTTGCATTTAGACAGCTTGAGAACATGTTAGTTTCCTAGGGCTGCCATAACCAGGTACCCCTACCTTGGTAGCTTAAGTTAACAAACATGTGCCCCCCTCTCGGTTCAGGAGGTCACGCGTCTAAACTCAAGGTCTTGGTAGGGCTGGCCCTTCTGGAGGCTCCGAGGGAGGAGGCGACCCATGCCCAGCTCTCTCCCAGCTGCTGGCGGCTGATGGTCTCTTTGGTGTTCCTTGGCTTGTGGACGAATCACTCCAAGCTCCATCTCCATCCTCACATCCCTTTCTCCTCTGTCTTGTCTGTTCTCTTATAAGGCCACTTGTCATTGCGGATTTTTGGGCTACCCTCACTCAGGACAAGCTCATCTTGAGAGCCTTAGCTTAATTACACCTGCAAAGATCCTTTACACAAGTAAGGTCTCAACCAGTTCTCTCTCTCTCTCTCTCTCTCTCTCTCTCTCTCTCTCTCTTTCTCTCTCTCTCTCCCTCTCTCCCTCTCTCTCAAGCTACAATTTAACCCATTACAGAAAATTCCACAGAAGGTCTGATTATCAAGGATGTGTGGAAGGCACTTCTGTTGGCCCTGACTATTGAAACTGTGTCTGGAAAGATTTTGCCCCACATTCCTGGTATGACAGGTCACTGTTTGTCACAGGGGCTTTGCATAGTGTTTGCATAGCCGCGTCTGGGGATGAGGGGACAATCCGACCCCGGACTCCTGACACAGAGCACCTTAGAATCCCAGCAAGACCCTGACAGGGGAAGCACCTTAGCAGTGATCAGTAAGGATGATTTTATTTTTTTTTCCAAGAGAATCCTGTGCCCTAAAGGAAGAAGGAGTCAGGCGTGGTGGTACACTCTTGTAATCCCAGTACTTGGGAGGCTGAAACAGGAGGATCACAGGTTTGAAGACAGCTGCTGCAATTTAGTGAGACCCTCAGCAATTTAGTGAGACCCTGCTTCAAAATAAATAATAAAATAGGGCTGAGGATGTAGTTGGGAGTTAGTATGCCCTTGGGTTTCATCCCCAGCACCCCACACCCCAAAAATGATAAATGAAGGAGGAAGATGGATCACTTTTGATGGCTCTGTCTGAAAATTATCCTCTTGGGGTATACATTTATGCACAGACATGAGCTCACTCCAATGTAATGTAGGTCATATGAACATTAGTGTAGAACGAACAACCTTCAGGAAGCTTGGGCAGCAAAGCTCGGTGGTAGAGCGCTTGCCTAGCATGCACAAGGCCCTGGGTTCAATTCCCAGCACTGGAAAAACAAAGGAAAACAAAACCCACCGAGTTTTAGATCCTGAAACTTCTTTGAGAAACTGGGTTGCAGAATGCTTAATGACTCAGATATTGAGTCCGGATATCAGCTCTGTCACCAATGGGGTGGCCCTGGGCAGATTACTGACCCTCTTCCAGCCCCAGTCTCCCTATGTATAACATTATAAGTAATAGTGATATTTATTGAACAGGATTGTGGACATAATTAAGTTAGAAAATCAATGTGTAGTTCTCAGCACAGTATCTGCACCATAGAAATATTCAATATATTTCAAGTTTTTATTGTTTTTCATTCCTTTCCCATTCTCTTGTGAAGACTTTTCCTTTCTAGGATACTGATAATTCTCATTTTTTTTCTTTCCAGATGTCCTACCCTTCTATACTAGAACACATGAAACATCTGGGCAGAAGTAAGTCTTAGGATGTTGGCATTAGGTAAAGGATTCTATTGTCTGTTTTTTTTTTCTTTCCTTATTTGCCCAAGAAAGCTATCTTTATATAACAATGTTAGTATTGATCTGGATTCTTTAGTTTTTAAAATAATGACTGTATTGTTGAAACGATACCTGCTCATTATAAGTCATCCAAACAGTGCTAAAGTAGAAAGAGGAAAGTAGAATCAATCCCCTTGAACATCTTACAACTTAAAGATAGCCATTGTCAACACAAAGTACATATTCTTCCAGATAGCTTTCCAGCATACTTAGAGAAAGACAGAAAGAGATGGCGCAACAAAAAAGAATTGCAATATATTTGCTGTTTTAACAAAAGCTATTAAATTACATTTTCTGAATTTAACAGAAGAAAAAGCAATTGAGGTAAACCTCAAGGATTTACTACAATGTAATTCTTCACCATAAAATGTATTGTCCCTTATAAGAGCCTTCTAAGGTTAAAAAAAAAAAACATTGACAGAGGTAGGAGTTTATTTTTTTAACTTCACATTTTAATTTTGGATACTATTGAGAGACTCCTCATACGAAGGATGAGAAAACATCATGCTCATATATCCAACCTCGTGTCTCCAGCCTTATTGATTTGTTAATTAGGTTTTTACTTTTACCTCATTGCTATTACCAAGGTGGGAATCTATACTTACATGGACTTGGTATTCACAAGACTATTAACCAAAGTTCTTCATTCTCTCGTTCTTTGTTTTGTCTTAACTGGCAAGATGTTTATTGTTATGCAATTGCTTTAGAGGATGGAACTCGGGAGTGCTATTACATCTGATTTGTTTCATCTTTGGCAAAAGCCCTGTTGTCTTTTTGTTCAATGACATGACAGAATGTTCTAGAATTATGGTTCCTTCTCCTCAGATCTATGTGAATGTTGCTCCATTTTCTTCTTGGTGTCAAATGATGTGATGGAAAAGTCTGGTGCTGCCCTGAATTTTCGTTTTGTGCATTTTTTTTTTGTTTGTTTGTTTGCTCTTGTTTTGATTTGATTTGTTGCATTGGGTGACACTTCCTATATTTTTGAAATCTGTAAGAAATGAAGATATAAGCCAGAGTTATTTGCTCTTACCAATTTTTTTTCTGGAATATAACATGCACTCTTTGTAGATGTAGGTTTTCCTCCTAATGTCAAGAATTTTTTCTTCTAATATATTAGATGAATATATTATTCTTTTCCCTTTTGTATTTGTTAGGCTCTCTGCTATAGATGCATCAATTACCTTAACATTGGAATATCTTCTCCCTATCTATTTACCTAATATCTGACTCTAGATGTTTTAATCTCATAGTCTTATTTCTCTCTTCTAACTGTAATCATGTCAAGATTTTCTTCAAAGTTTGGAAGTCAGTTTTCAGCTCTATTTTATTCTGTGATGACTCTAACCCTGAGCACCGATTTTCCAGATCAAAATGGTCTCTCACCACCACATCGTCATTGGCTCATGGTGCAATATGGAGGATCAGGAAGTCACTTTCCATGTTCAGAACAATGATTCAAATTCCTTAGGAACCCAGCTCAAAGCATAAAGCGAAACGATCCCATCTTAACATTTTGCTTTATCCCAGGTAGTCTCCCCAAAGATGTTGTATACTCAAAGTGTGCTTCATCTTCCACCTTCCTGAACCCCATACCAGCAAGGCCTCTACTTCACCACCCCCTAGCCTAGGTCCTAAGATAGTGCTGCCAAGCAGGAAGTGCCTCATCAGTTCAGCCTGACCAAACATAGGCTATAAATTATTCTTGCTCTTGTGGACTTGACATTCTGCTCATTGTGTTGCACCTCAAAGTTCTGGGCTCCTTTCTGTTTTCTCAATTCTCTATCTCCCGAGCCACACTGAAATGCCCTGGATGGCTGGGATTGATACATGGCCTTTCTCCCTGGAGCTCAGCCTGACTGAGTATTCTTTACCTTTAGTCTTTGTTATGGTTAGACATGGGATGCCCCCTGAAGAGCTCATGCATTAATGCTCAGAGTTGATGTAATTAAGTCATGAGGGTGTAATCTCATCAGTGTGTGAATCCATTGTAATGGATTCACTGGGTGGTAACCCAGGCAGGTGGGGTGTGGCTGGAGGAGGTGGGTCCCTGGGGGTGTAGTTTTAGGGACTGTGCTTTTGTCTTTGAAGCCCCTTGCTTGCTTGTGTGCTCTCTTGCTTCCAGCCTCCATGATGTGAGAGCAGAGCCTTGCTCTCTCCCTCTCTCTGTTTTCCACCACCATGTCCTGAGCTCTGCAGACCTGGCCTGACATGGACTAAACCCCCAAATCTCTAAAAATTGTGTGCAAATAAATCTTTTATCCTCTAAGTCGTGTGGTCAGTTATTTTGCATTACAGCAGTGAGAATGTTGGCCAAGACAATCTTTTTTTTTTTGCGGTACTGGGGATTGAACCCAGGGGCATTCTACCTCCGAGCTACACCCCCAGCCCTAATTTTTTATTCTTTTTTTTTTTTTGCGGTACTGGGGATTGAACCCAGGGGCGTTCTACCTCCGAGCTAAACCCCCAGACCTATTTTTTTATTCTTTATTTTGAAACAGGGTCTCACTAAGTTGCGGAGGGCCTCACTAAGTAGCTGAGGCTGGCCGCGAACCCGGATCCTCCTGTCTCAGCCTCCCAAGTACTGGGATTACAAGCGTGCGCCACCACGCCCGGCTCTCCAAGACAGTCTTTATCTCCTACCTCTCCCTCTGCCCACTGGATTGGCCTTTCATGGCTCTGATAGATAGGATTACTGTTCAGTAAATATTGATTACCTTATCTCTCAATGAGGATGATATATATACTTTCCTCCCCCCTGTTAGATTTTACAACTTAGCCATGTGGCTTCTTTGGCCAAAGAGATTTGGCAGGCATGAAATGTAAGCCGAGGCCTTAAATGTGTTTGCACATTTTGTCTTGGCTCTAGAACTTCTTTTTTTCTATACTTTTATTGGTGCATTGTAGTCTCACATCATAATGTAGGTCAGAGTGATAGCGACATACAGCACTTGGTGAGCTTTCCCCATCGCCCTCCCCAACCCCTCCCCTTCCCCATACATGATACTGTTTGCTTTAGAACTTCTGTGATGCCCACAAGAAGAACATGCACTGAGTAGTCACTGCCCCTTCATCCTGGGAACTTAGAACATGGAGCAGATCTGGACCCAACTGATAGCCTAAAGCAAGTCCAGACAACCTGACATGGGCATTTGAGCCACTTTTGGTCAGCAAAATTCCTATGCCCGAGAATAAAGGATGTGGTGGTGAGATGTTGTGTTTTGAGATGATTTGTTATGCAGCATCATTGTGTCATAGCAAGCTGATACACTGGAGTAGGATGCTAACATTACACCTCACCCCACATGCCACCGGATTAATTTCTTTCAGTCCCAATTCCAGATTCTGTTGCTCTCCACCAACACATGTACTCAGGATCCCAGCCTGCCCTGCATCTAACCCCATACTCATCCAATATAGACTCAGTGACCAAAAAGAGACAAGAGCACGTTCTCCAGAAGTTTTCAAACATTCTACAACACCAGTATGAACTCAAGGATGGAGAAACAAAGTACATCTAAGCAAAAGTTTAGGCATTCAACCTGAGATAGAAGACCCAGGAAAGAGGTTTTAGTTAAAAAGCCTTGAAGGCTGCTTATGTAATATCCTCATGCCTTTTGTAGGTAGAGGTATAATTATTTCATTATGTTTTCCTGTGAAGTGTGAAAACTCTCTTTACCAATCCCCTTAAATTAGTTAAATATAATATTCAGCGAGACAGGAGACAGAGCCATGTTAATTGAAAGTGGAGAGGTGTTTATAGGTTGATATGGTGCAGCCAGCTGTGACTAAAATTAATGTTTTGGGGGGTTCCTGCAAATGCCCGATACCCTCAAGTTGATCCTATATTTCCAATAGCACCTCCTGGCACTCAGAGGATCTCATTCAATGTGTCACAATTCCAGCGGGCTTTGGAGAAGATTTCCTTTAATTGGGTCAGAGGACATGCAATTTTAATCATGTTCCATTTGTGAATTTTTGCCTGATGTGGTGTTGGGGATAAGGGGAATTTAAAAAAAATCATCTCACTCTGGGTGGGGCATTGGTTAGAATGGTGACTGAGCCTGTCTCCAGACTTACCTTAGGGTCTATCAAAGTCAGGGGTGTTCTCCCATCTATGCCAGACCATAGTTGGATGCTTTTAGATTGTAATAAAATAGAAGTGACAGGACATTCAGAGACAGAGACTAGTCACAGGGCTTAATGCTGCCTTTTTTTTTTTTTTTTTTTGCGGTACTGGGGATTGAACCCAGGGGCATTCTACCACCGAGCTACATCCCCAGCCTTATTTTTTATTCTTTATTTTGAAACAGGGTCTCACTAAGTTGCGGAGGGCCTCACTAAGTAGCTGAGGCTGGCCACGAACCTGGATCCTCCAGTCTCAGCCTCCCAAGTACTGGGATTACACGCCCGGCTTTGCCTTTTTCTTTATCATATGTATTGTCAAGCAATTCCCAGCACTGCTTCTGCATAGATGCAGGTTCATTATCTCTATGTCCAGTCCTGGATTCCACTACTTATTTGGTTGATGGGGCACATGTCAGTAGAGTAACCCAGGATCCCCAGCTGAGCCTGCCTAGCTGGGCATGACCAGTTAGCTGACCATCTCAGCAGCGTGACCAGATGTATTTTGATCCTTTTCTTTACTTTGCTCAGAGCAGAAGTTACGGGACCATGCTGGCCTCCAATCTCCTTTTTATTTATTTCAAATACATAATATGTATAGTCACTATTTTTTTTAAAGGATGGTCTGGGAAGTTCAGCTTAAAGAAACAAACAAAAAGTACATTGAACAGGAAACTAAGAGATGATTTTGTTTTTTATAACAGCCTATGTTTTGGAAGGGAAGCAGAGATTTTAGTATAATTTGCTTAATAATAATAGATAATCACAATTGTTAATATTTATTTCCCATAAGGAAGACAAATGTTACATAGTAGTCCCAAGTTCTAAACCCGTGTGAGATATCTTCCCAGAAGACACCATGAGCACTTCTCTCTCGTTTCCACTGACCATGGTGTTGTGGTTGGATCAACACCGTCTTTCTCTCTGGGTCTCCCTCAGACAGGCTGATGTTCACATGGTTTACTGAGGCACTGAACTTCAGGACATCTTTTTGACCACACTTCTGTTTTTAAAGCTTTTCTATACCTTAAGGCTCAAAAATTTACTCTTCTCTACATTTAATTCATTGAGGAACTTGGTTCTCCATAGAGAGATGTCTTTTTGCCGAAGCCTCTGTTAATTACCCAACCTAAAATACCCCCCTCTTGCCACCTTGGATTCCATGATGCTATTTTATTTATTATTTTATAACTCTATACACATCATCTTCATTCATTCATTTATTTTCTTGTTTTGCCTTTACTGGAATGCAAAGTCCTTGAAGCCCATGTCCTTTTTGTCTCATGCACTGTTGTCTCCCTAATACCTTGAACAATGTTGGCACATAGTAGGTATTCAATTAAAACTTCACTGAAATAATGAATGGCTGGGTGAATGCATGATTTTAGACTTACCCTGTCTGGCCCATTTACAAGAGAGAGACACCATTTTCTTTTGTCTCTGCTGAACATTTCTGATTCCCTCAACTTCTGTGGTTTCTAACTCTTCTAATTCTTTAGTTAGACTCTTATGGAAAATTCAATTCTGTCGATGCTACATGTTGGAATGTGCACCCCAAGGAATACGTATTTCAGTCATGGCTAGATAAGAGCGAGTATGGTTAGCTAAAAGATTCTGATCGAGGAGACAAGATAGAAGAAGAAAAATGAATTTCAAAAGGAAGAAAACTGGGAGCAGATAGGGAAATTCTGGAAAGGTCTTGGAATGAAAGCCAGTCTGAAGGGCTTCTTTGGGTAGGTGCTTTGATCAGCCTGTTGGTGGGGGACTCAAGCTGAAATGTCCAGATCTGGGTCAATGAGGTGACTCTAAGAGGCTCTGAGACTTGGAGGATGATGATCTAAAAGAAATGAAGTGCCAGGTGTGGTGGCACATGCCTGTAATCCTAGTACTTGGGAGTCTGAGCCAGGAGGATCACAGGTTTGAGGCCAGCCACAGAAACTTAGAGAGGTCCTCTGCAACTTAGTGAGACCCTATTTCAAAATAAAACATAAGGCTGGGCGTGGTGGCACACACCTGTAATCCCAGTACTTGGGAGGCTGAGAAAGGAGGATCACAGGTTTGAGGACAACCTCAACAATTTAGTGAGGTCCTCTGCAACTTAGTGAGACCCTGTTTCAAAATAAAAAAAATAGGAGCCAGGCATAGTGGCACACACCTATAATCCCAGGCTGAGACAGGAGGATCACAGGTTTGAAGCCAGCCTCGGCAACTTAATGAGGCTTTCAGCAATGTATTGAGACCCTGTTTCAAAATAAAAAATAAAATAGGACTGGAGATGTAGCTCAGAGGTATAACAGCCCTGGTTTCAATCTCCAGTACCACCAAAAAATAAATAAAAATAAAATAGGGTTGGGAGAGTAACTCAGAGATAGAATGTCTCTGGATTCAATCCCCAGTACCACAAAAATAAAATAAAACAAGCAAAATTTGGACTGTTGCAAAGTCCACCAACAGACCACATTAACCTCAGTGTTTACAATTAATTTAAAAGCAAAGCTTCCATTTATAGATATAAAAGCATAAGGACTTTTACAAATTTCTATCCCGTCCCAAAGCCTTGTGACAACTTTCCCCAGTCTCCAAACTAGTTTCTCTTGATTTACTAGTAGAGCCCAGCCAACTTTTCTTCAGAAAAACCCACTTCATGCGTGCAAATGAGCCAAGTTGGGTTGCCCTTGGAGAAAGCAAGAAAGCATAGTCCCCTAACGCTGTTGTCTATACCAACACAACTGCTCCACTATTGATTTCCCTCTCTGTGCTAACATGCTAGGATGACCTGTGGTCTCCTTTCTCTTATACAGGACTTCCAGGTGCTGCCTCCTGGGTACAGTCGGGCTGCTGCTGCTCCAGCTCTCAGCAGAGCAGCCATTTATAAAGATCAGTTCTACCTTGGGGCCGGTACTTCCCCAATTTCATCCTTGAATTCTTCCACGACACTTGGGTGGGTGCCATCTAGGCCGGCTAGGTGTCTCTATCTAGTTTGTGTGATTCTTTAGGGTAGGCCTAGGGCCTCACATACACATGCCCCCAAGAGATGAGCCCAGGAGCCTCTCCAATTCCGTCCTTTGCTCCTCCCCTACACTCTCAAATGCTGTTGAGGTCTCCAATGAGAGAAAATGTGCATCAACACAGAACTCCCTCTGCTTCTTGTCCTTGTGTATTGAGAGTGGCCTGGGGTCTCTTAAAGGCCTCCTCATCTAATCTTCTGAGCACTAATGCCTCCAGCTGATTCCTTGATGTGAAATCCGAGGCCCTTTCCTTGCTTGCCTTCGGGTCCTGAGCACCTCATCTTCAGCGGCCATAGCTGCACTGGTAAGGGGGGAGGGTTTCGGAGTCTTTTAAAATCATCTCTATGTTTCAGGCTTAGAACCGCTATTTCTAGTATATTTTTCCTAAGCCCTGCCTCACGTGGTACCTAGACATGAGATAAATGTGGAGGACGCAACACATCTTAGAGAGGGTGGTATCCCAAGTCACAACTAGAGATGGAAGGCTGGGAACTTGAGATTACAAAACAAAGGGATGAATTGAAGAGGCCGATAAATCCATGTCCTTTAACTTTCATCAGCGTCTCCCGGAATAAATATCATGGCGATTGCTCTGGTCAACGGAGGGTGAAAATTGCTATCTAGACTTTAGAATCCTGCATGCCAAGCACTTATGTGTGTGTCCGTCTGTCTCTGTGTGAGGACTAAGTATTTGGAAACAAGCCCTGAAGATCACACGCATATTCTAAGTGGACCCTTATAAACTGTCCAACCTATGTATTCAGTTTTCTTCTCCCTCTTCACCCTTTACTCCTTCATTCAACCCGAGATGCATCTAACACCCAACTTTCCTGAACGTACAATACCCATTCGCATCTCCCTGAGCACATGGGCCTCCCCTGCGTTTTCTCTCTTCTCTGCCCCACAGACTCACACTCATATGTAAGGTCCCAGCTTGGTGAAGACTTACTCAAATCTCTCCACTCTTAGCAAGGCCATCTTATATGGCTCTTCCTGTGTTCACTTATAATGATTTATTTGAGTATAATTGTTACTTTTCTAAGAAGTTGTGTCCCTAGAGGTTTTGGTGTTGGGCCAGGAGGAGTCATTTCCCACCTCGGTGGACTGGCTCTGACCCCTTCGCCCTTACTTTCTCCAGCCTCTGCCAGCTGCAGTCCCCAAGGCCTTCTGCAGGTGTGGCCCTGCCCAGTGCCTGAGCCAGTCTCATCAGGCCACTAGATGGAGTCTTGCTACCAGAGAGCTGCCTCTGTTGGGCCTTAGGGCCTCTGTGTGGCCAGAGCCTCGTCCTTTTACCTCTCAGCCATATTTGCATGGTGTTTGGGTGCCTCTTTCCCACCTGGCTCTTCTTCTTGTCTGTGCACTGACTCTGTCTGGAAGGAGCCATCTCCTTCCTATAAACTGCAGCCCTGCCTCCAGGCCTGTTGCAAAACCACTACCTGGAGCCCCTGAGAATGAGCAGAGCCCCCACAGTACATGCCCCCTTCCCCCATGAAGGCATCTAAGCACCCCCTTTGGCCTGGCCCCACCACCCCTACATGGGCAGCCGTGGATGCCTGCAAGCTCTGAGCCACCCTCTGTCTCCTGGATACAGCTTCGCATTTTATTTATTTATTTATTTATTTATTTATTTATTTTTTGCGGTACCGGGGATTGAACCCAGGTGCATTCTACCTCTGCACTACACCCCCGGCCCTATTTTTTTTTTTTTTGTGGTACCGGGGATTGAACCCAGGGGCGTTCTACCTC
>PVJS01041313.1:0-18021 GCA_004027185.1 Glis glis
CGGCCCTATTTTTTAGACTTTATTTTGAAACTGGGTCTCACGAGGTTGCGGAGAGCCTCACTAAGTAGAGAGAGAGAGAGACAGGGGGAGGAAGAGAGAGAGAGAGAGAGAGAGCTGAGGCTGGCCGCGAACCCGGATCCTCCAGTCTCCGCCTCCCAAAGTACTGGGATTACAAGCGTGCGCCACCACGCCCGGCCTTTATTTTGTATTTAAAAGAGGATAATTAAATATATTACAGAACTAAAGCCTATTTTCTCCCTAAATGCATAGACTTAATATAGATATAGAGATTTTAAATTAAATTTAATGCATTTCTTTGTGACACCCAGAAAGAGAAGGAATGACCTATCTACCACCACTGAGAGCAAGGTTTGACATAAGATTGGGAACGAGGAGGGCAGATACATGTCTTGAGGGTCATGGATCCCCATAAACTTGAATCCTCCCAAAGGTAAAGAGACAGAATCAGCAGCAGCAACTGTCATAGCACTAGGAATTTTATGTCCTCCGTCTTATGGGGGCCAGCGGGAGGAAGTTCTGACACTTGATAAGAAAGACAAGGTATGTACAAAGCCAAATCATCCAGAAACTTTGAGGACAAATATTCACTCACGGGGCTCAGCTGCTCAGAAGATGTAACCAACCAACCAACTCTTTTAACACGTACACTAAAAGCCAATCTTTCTCCTCCAATTTAAACATAGTACTAGTGTCTGAATTCAAGATGCTAATTTCAATGCAATTGCATCACTCAGCTTTATATATAAAGGCTGGAGGCTTTAACTGTTTCAAGAAAAAAATGTGTTGGACAAAGAACAATCGCTCAGAGAGAGGAGCACTTAATGGGTAGCATCAGTCCCTATAAAGTGGACTTCTGCAAAGAGAGAAGCTTACTCCCTTAACCACATTCATGAGATAAAAAGAAAAGATATTCATTGAATATAGCGCTGTACATATATTTCAGTAGGCAAATTTGATATTTTTTGCAGGAAATGCAAGGGGTTCATTTTTCTCCTCTGGTCACAAGGAACTGTTCTTTAGTCAGGAAAGAAGTTCATGATAACTCTACCAAAAAGTATCAGCATGCAAGCAATTCAGCTCTTTATTTCAGTGTTGGGGGTCAAATCTAGGGTCTCCTGCTTGCGATGTAAGCACTCTACCACTGAGTTATATACCTGGCCACAATTCGTATTTGTGTGTGTGTATGAGAAGAGAGGGTACTGGGGATTGAACCCAAGGACATTCTAAAAGGCCTGTGAGCTATATCACAGGCCTTTTAAATTATTTTTTTTTTCATTTTGAAACAGGGTCTCACTAAGTTGCCCAGGCTGGCCTCAGACTTGGGTTCTTCCTGCCTTAGCCTCCTAACCACTGGGATCATATATTTTTTAAGAGAAATGCAAATAAAAGAAAACCCTACTTTAAATAAGATAAACCGACACTAATTATCCAGCTATAGAAATATACTTACATTGACGATAACAAAATGCTGCCATTTAAGCTTACAGTTAAAGAAAGCAAATTTTGCAGCAAATTGACAAAAAAAGAGGCACTAGCAAATCATACTATTCATGGAGAATAAGTCCAATTCACAATCATATACTTTTCCTGTCTTGCTTCTAAATTTTTATTATTTATATTTTATCCTTTACATCTGAGTAATTTGGCAAATCATTCAGTATGTATAAAAGCAAGTAAGTGAATATATAAGTTATTTAAAATCCAAAAGTAATGACTCTAAGGCTTGGCGTTACCAAAATGTGCTTAATAGTGCTTCAAATCTTTCCCTTGGTGATAAAAAAAATAGGAATTACATAATGAAATGTCTTTGCTTAATATTTTGTCCAACTTCTTATTGTTCAGGGTGAATATTAGTTTGTCAAGTTGCCAAGACTTTATTTCTCACTCTTGGCCAGGCTGATGGCCATCTCCCTGTGTGCTTTAACATCTTTACTAGATGGCAAACAAAGCACAAGATGATTTAGCCCCATCAGCACTCTGTGCAGAGGAAGTCCATGCCTGGTGACAGTCAGGATGACTGAAGACTTTTAATTATCTTTGCAGGTCATGCATTCCAAATACAGTAAAAGGTTCCCCAAAGGACAGGGATCTTTTTGACTGCCAGATGTAGGGAGAAAAGAATGAGATTAGAGATGTTCTTCTGAACACATACCCTGACACCATTTTCTCTCCTGCTCAGAAGGTCACAAGGACCCACATGTGGACAGAATTTCGATAAACTACCATTCAGTTGCACTTGCACTGGTTTGCGTCTATCTCTCTGTGGACTCCTGACAAGCATCAACAATGGGAGGATCAAGTCTCTGTCCTTCTGTGATGACTTAAAAATAATGTGCTTTGCAATCTTTTTACTTGCTCTTTATGTGCACTATAAAACCCCTTATTTAAAAAAAATTCAGGTAGCTCTAATAGATCTTAGGTAAGCAATGCCATGTAGATAAAATGCAAAAAATATGGCAGGAGGAAGAATAACAATTAGCCAAGAATCTTTAATTTTCCAGGAAAATAAAAGCACTTTTACAACTGGCCTTACACTCACAGGATTGCTCTTTTAAGTGAGTTGATTTTAAATAACTTTGTTATCACATGGCTTTTATTATTTCCTATGGGCCAACTCTGCCTCCCACTTTGTGTCCGTGAAATGAGAAATTTAACTTATCAGTTATCAGACAACTGACCGAGTCTCCTTCTCAACAAAGACCTTAGGGACCATCTTCACTCCTAGAATTTAGGACAGAATTTCTAACATGTTGTACCTGTTTCTCCAGCCTCGCTCTTCATCATGTGCCATTTGAAAATGCCACGTTTCCACCTGTCAGGGCACCCTTGCATGCAGTGCTTCCCCTCCAGGAATTTCTGTCTCTGCCACACTCCCTTCCTCAAAATCCACCAGTTCACATGCTTAACTTTTGCGGTTTCTTTACAGCTCAGCTCCATCAAGTTCTCAACCATTCCTTCCTTCTCATGTTCAAATATGTTAAATGCCCCATCTCATTGTTCACTATCATATCATCAAATTCCATACCATCAAGCACATATATTGAAGTGAATTTGGCTAGGCATTTGCCTCCTCTTCAAGATTAAAAGCTCCATAAGTATAAGGAAAAATGTTATATTCTTCTCTACCTAATAGAATTGCAGGTATAATGCTCAATAAATGTTATTAGAACAATGAGATTAATTAATGACCAGGAAGTTAATATAGACACGTTTACACATGTTTTGGCTTCTCAACTGACTGGTATACAAGGAGAAAAATGCTGCTTATCTCTTATAATTTGCCTACATCTTCACCACAAGGTTCTTTACTGGCTTCACCTACATAGTTAAGTATTTAGGTGGAACTGAGGAGGAGGTACTAGGAGAAAAAGGTCCCCAGGAGCTATAGCAAACCAGGAGCACTATTCAGAGAAAAATTCATAGGCAGAGTCAAAGAGATGAATGTATTGCCAGGAGGAAAATAGTATGTGTCACATCCAATTAGCTAGGTAAGCACAAGAATAAGAGAATGAGAAATGATAAAAATATCCCAGAGAGTTGCAAGGGGTAAAACTTGCATTGGATGTCAAAATCAAATTGTTTTCCTAGGGTCAAGATGCAATTCCTCCTTCCCCTTTTCCTGTCTGGCAGAATAGCTATAAGATCTGAGAGGAGAGACACAGGACCTCACCTGGGCCAGTCATTGGACTTCAAGCCCCATCCAGCTTGAGCTGTGTGATGGTTGGGCATGTGACCCAAACTAGGTGAGTCTGAATCCTCCTCTGAGAATCAAAAACTCAGGATAAAGTTAACTGGATAACTGATTAAAAACCAATTAAAATCTGAGAGTGGTGATGCATGCCTGTAATCCCAGTACATGGGAGGCTGCCAGGAAGATGGCAGGTTTGAGGCCTGCCTAAGCAACTTAGCAAGACTCTCAGCAACCTAGCAAGACCCTGTTTCAAAATAAAAAAATAAAGAAGGGCGTGGAGGTATAGCTCGTAGGTAAAATGTCCCTGGGTTCAATCTCTAGTACCACAAAAACAAAACAAAATGAAAAAAAAACAACCGATTAAAATATTAAGATGTTAATGGTCATATCATATATATCCACATTACTAAACAAACAAACATAAGATGGGTAAGGTGTTGCATGCCTATAATCCCAGTACTTGGGAGGCTAAGGCAGGAGGACTGCAAGTTCCAGGTCAGAGCACAATACAGAGAGAGTAAGGTATGTATGTGTGTTTGAGAAATCAAGGGAAGAAAGGAAAGCAGAGAACAAGGGGGGAGAGAGATAGACAGATAGAGATAGAGATAGAGATAGAGATAGAGAGAGAGAGAGAGAGAGAGAAAGAGAGTGAGAGAGAAGAAAAGAAGAGAGAATAAAAGAAAGAGAGAGAGATAATTTTCAGATTTCAACTCTTTACAACCAGCCACACTTCATCCAGTTCTACTCCTGCCCTTTCTAAGGACTGGGTATGTGAACCCACTGTAAGTCCTTTCTTGCTTAAACTCATTGTAGTTGGATTAAGAGAGAACAACAACAACAAAACAACAATAACAAAAAAAAACTAGGGTGTGATTCTGATTTATTTCTACCTGGGCAGCCCTTCTCCTTGGCTTTCTATGCATGCTCCTGGGGGCTGAGGGGTTTTTGGAGTGTGAAAAACATTTCATTATTGTAGTTTCACCAGACAGAACCATGAAAAAGCCTGAAGGTAGATTATTATAACATAAAAGAACAGAGAAACACAGGGTTACAAGAGGCTATCTTGCTCCAATACTTTGAAGAATGCTGACCACTAATTCTGTGTTTAGATCATTATGAAATGATGTAATTTATGTAAGCAATTTAGGTATTTTTATACACACTTTCATTTAGTAATACTTATAAAATCAGCAATAAAGTAGGCAATATTTTTATGCATAATATTTGCAAGCCAACAGTCATCAGGATGCCCACTTGTATATTTACTTGTACCTACATATTTTTATACATCATATGTATAAAATATACAAATTGGTAATAGAATATGGATTAAGTTTTGACAGGTGTTGATTTTCTCTCTCACTCTCATACCCTAAGGAAAAGCAATTTGTAGTTAAGATTTTAAATAGGAAAAATAACTGAACATATCACAGATTTCAGGCTTCATATTTAATTTATAATTCTCCAAAAGCAGTTACTATATGTTGAAGAACGGAATGGACACACAAAATGATGAGAAATTCAACTTTAAAACAATATTGTTGAGTTTATTTGTATATATTTGAAGGTATCCGTTTCTTATCTGTTGGAATACACAGTGTGACTGACATTCTTGTCATACTCACTAATATGTGGTCACAATTTTATTACTTATTTCAAAATACCCTTAATATGGAACCTGGGAGCAATGTCTCTCTAATACAAAGGTCTCAAAGGCTCCTCTCCTATTTTGGACTCCCAGACTTAACAAGCCCACCAAATTGGAGTTTCTGTGAGTTTTCACCTTTGGGATCAGCCCAATTCAGTTTCTTTCAGTTTCTGGGACAATCTGAAGAAATTGTCAGAATTTCAATATATCATCTGATAATGATTTTTCTCTATCAATTAATTTATAGCCTTTATTTAGAACTATTTTTGGGGGGGGATGCCATTTTTTGTTTTTTTTAACTGGGACATGAACCCAGGGAAATGCACTTGCAAGGCAAGCACTTTTCCACTGAGCTACATCGCATCCCAAACTCTTTTTTTTTTAAATCTGTGACTGTGTTGGCCTAATTGATAAAAATTGTGCAACTACCATAGATTTCCCATCAAACACTCCTATGTTTCAATTCTGAAATGGCCTAGAAACACTTTTGTATCCTAAGTTCTGATCACTGGCTTGGTTCCTATTGTTCACTTTTCCAGACACTCATTTCTTGCTTCTTTAAGGTTCCAGGCTGGGGATCTGCACTGTGATGCCAAACTTCTCAATGGCGTGGGCTCCCTCTTCCTACTGACCTTCAGGTTGGATGTACAGGAGCATCAGGCTCCTCTCAATCATGCTCTCTTTTGCCAGGAGAGCTAAGTTAAACCCTCAGGTTCCCAGTCAACCCCACCCACTTCTCTCCCACATGGCATCTGTGGTATGTGTCTGCAGGCATCATCTTAAGGTATTATAATATAACATCATCTATTGAAGCTATTATAACATAGCATCATCTCAAAGCTATTATAATATAACAAACAAAAGCTATTATAACAGGACATACTTATATGAAAAAAATTATTTTTCTAAACTTCCAATCTAATAAGGTAGCCTATGTTAATGTAATTAGATTGTTACTTAGGCCCGGTCATCTCTATGGAAGTTGGGTACAAAACGTGGACCAGTATCAAATAATCAGAATCCCTCAAGTAGTTGTAGAATCTTGTACAGCCCAAGAAAACACTTTGGCATAATGTCAGATTCCACAGTCTTGTCCTAATTGAGTTCTTTTGCTAGTATCTGGCTTTAAACTTTGCATAAGACTTCACTCTCAGATCTCAGTTAATTTTCACCAACAGATATAGAGTTTCAAATATGTCATTTTAACATGTCTCCAAGTTTGAATTCTATACTCTCCAAATAAGATTTTTGCTCCCTCAAATCTTAGCATTTCTAAATATAAGTCCAGGTTTTATCATCCAAGTCTAAGTCCCTAGATCCCTTACTTTCATGTAATCAAGATTTGAGCTCTATTTTTTTTTGGGGGGGGAGGTATTGGGGATTGAACCCAGGGGCATTCTACCTCCAAGCTACATTCCCAGTCCTATTTTTTTTATTCTTTATTTTGAAACAGGGTCTCACTAAGTTGTGGAGGGCCTCACTAAGTAGCTGAGGCTGGCCTCTAAGCCGGATCCTCCTGTCTCAGTCTCCCAAGTACTGGGATTATAAGTGTGCACCACCACGCCTGGCTAAGATTTTAGCTCTTGAATGCCCAAGCATGGAGCCACATCATTAGTGTGTCTGTGACCCTGGGACACACTGTTTCTAGACACGTACAACCTTCCTAAATTGAATCAAGAAGATATAGAAAATTTAAACTGACCAATAGCAATTAAAGAGATTAAAGCAGCAACAAAGAGTTTACCACCAAAAGCCCAGGATTAGATGATTTCCCAGGTGAATTTTATAAAACCTTTATAGAAGACCTAATCCCAATACTCCTCAATCTATTCCATGAAATAGAAAGAAATGGGACTCTCCCATGAAGCCAACATCACATTAATACCAAAACCAAGTAAAGACAGCTCAAGAAAAGAAAACTACAGGCCTATATCGTTGTTGAATTTAGACGCAAAATTTCTAAACAAAATACTAGCAATGCGCATTTAAAACCACATCAAGAAAGTCATGCATCATGACCAAGTCAGGTTCATCCCAGGGATGCAAGACTGGTTCAACATACAAAAAACAATTCATGTAATTCACCACAGAAACACAACTAAAGACAAAAATCACATGATCATTTCAATAGACGCTGAAAAAGCATATGACAAAATCCAAAACCCATTCATAATAAGAACACTGCAGAGAATCAGAATAGAAGGAACATACCTCAACATCATAAAGACAATATACAATAGGCCCACAGCCAACATTATGTTGAATGGGGAAAAACTACAAGAGTTCCCCTTAAAAACAGGAACATGACAAGGATGTTCACTATCACCACTCCTTTTCAATATAGTACTTGAGACTCTAGCCAGAACAATAAGGTAGGAGAAGGAAATCAAAGGAGTACAAATAGGAAAGGAAGAACTGAAACTATCTCTATTTGCAGTTGACATGATATTATACTTAGAAGACCCAACAAACTCACCCAAAAGGCTTATCAAACTGATCAACAAATTCAGCAAAGTGTCTGGATACAAAATCAATCTTAAAAAATCAGAGGCATTTCTGTATGTCAACCATAAATCCACTGAAAAAGAAATCCAGAAGACATTTCCACTCACAATATCCCCCCAAACAATAAAATACTTAGGAATAAATCTAACCAAGGAGGTAAAAAACCTCTACAAGGAAAATTATAAAACACTGAAACAAGAAATTGACCCTGAGAACATGAGTATATTCTACTTCCAGATTTTCATAACAGAGAAAGACCATTTGTGCTCCTATTAAGATAATTAACAAAATGGAGATTGTATTTGCACTTGGAAACTTCCTTTAAGGGCAGCATTATCCTACACAGGATTACAAGTCTGTACTGATAGCCTTGTTTACCCCTTGCAAGCAGGTTAGGAAAGAAAATAAAAACTTAAGTGTGATATCCTTGTTGCTTTTAATAATCTTTATGCATTCATATGGATTCTATTATTTAGGGTACACATACAGTCATTTTTCTAAGTAAGCCATAGCCTCTGTTATTAAATGAAACTAACCTTTAAGGACTAGTTCAAATAGATCAAAACAACTGGAGAAAAAAAAACAAAATGGATCCTAGAAACTAGAAGACTTATCTAGAAATTAACCTTGGCGCTCACATGACACATACTTTCTCAAATGAAAATAAATTAAATGCCAAATGTTATTTAAAATAATGTATAAATCAATTATCTTAATGAATGGCATTGCTAATTTCATGAAAATCTGAAATTGAATTATCCTGGTGGAGTACTGAAATTAGGGAAAGGGAATCAAACAGCAACTCTTAAATGAAAGAAAATTATAATAATATTTCAAAAATAAAATAAGTGCTGAGTAAAATCATGAGGAACAAAGTCAAAGAATATTGTATATAGTTGTCATTTATCTTTGTTTTAGTACTGGGGATGAAACCCAGGGTCATTCTACCGCTGAGCTTTACCCCTAGCCCTTTTCCTTTTTTATTTTTGAAACAGGGTCTCACTAAGTTGCCAAAGGCCTTGCTATGTTGCTGAGGCTAGCCTTGAACCTGCGATCCTCCTATTTTAGCCTCCCAAGTACTGGAATTAGAGGAGTGCACCAACATATCAGCCAATTGCCATTTACCTAGTTTGTTTGTTTGTTTATTTTTGGTACTGGGGATGGAACTCATAGGCATTCTATCTCCAAGTTATACCCCAACCTGATTTTATTTATTTGGAAAGGAATGAAATTCTCTCTTTGAACTCAGTTCACCTTTACAGAAAGTAAGATAGTGAATGCATAGAAGCAACAAAACAGAATTTTCTCTGCACTAGATGGCAAAGTAGATGTGGAACCTTGAGGGAAAAAGAAATCAGCTTTACCTCCTAGAACTCAGTAAATTCGGCAACTGACTTTAGAATCTTGAAGCTAAATATGCAGCTTTAGAGAATTAATATGTTCAACAAAGAATCTCTTCCCTCTAGAAAATGTCCCACAGTAAAAAGGAGGTTTCAAAAGGTCAAAATTGCAACTTACTATGACAAGGCCACCTGTTACATAATACTAAGGCATTTTATTGTCAAAATAGTATGTAAAGATTAAGACTGAAATTACTTGAAAGTCAATGGTCTAGAAAGGTGAAAATTAGGAGAAACCACTTTTGGAAGTTTTCAGTAAATGGTGAAGAATTATTAATTTGTATATTTGATACAAAGAAGGCACAAAGGAATTTGAAGTGAGCTTAGAACACTGATGGCACCTAGTCGTTTTTTATCACCTGCACTGACTTGGTACTATGGTAATACTTTAAACAGTTCTTGTCATTCAACAAATATTCTTACGTGGTCAGCTCTGTCATCTCTATGTGACGGGGGAGATGTATGTTCAAAATTGTTATGGCGGAAGTGGCGCTGTGGGTTCTTTTCCTCATTTCAGATAAATTTGCCAAATTGGGAAATTAAAACTAATAGGCAGCTTGGTTGTAGCTCAAATTTTTATTACAATGTCAGTAGGGAAAGAGAAGAAAAGCAGTGTGCATCCCGGAGAGCCCGAAAATGGAACTCTGTCCCTCCCTCTGATCCGGGCCCCTTAAATACAGTTTTTAAGTTGGTATGTTCTCATCAGCATTACCAAGGCAACAGGCTAGTAACTTATTCCTTAGGCAGGTGGTGCCTTCTTGTGTCTGGACAGTGCCCTTACTAAGTGCAGGGGTCAATAATCTACCTTGTTTTTTACCTCTATTGTATTGGGCTGTATTGGTTGCCCATCAACTATGGGTGCTTTGAAGTTACTCATGGAGTTTGCCTTTCTCAGACTGAGGCCGAGTCACAAAGAATAGAAAGTAAACAGAGGCACTAGTTGCAGCCAGTGCAGCTCTGTGTAATCTCTCAGAGCAAGGCATAAGGCTCTTGGTATCTTTACGGCTTTAAAGTGGGCAAGGCAGAGTCACTGTGATCTTAGGGCTTTAAGTTACTTCTATATATTTTTAGGGCTAGAGGCTTTGCCTCTATGTATTCCTAAGGCTAAAGGCTTTAATTGTCTTTACATTCTTATTATGGGTTAATCATTAGGACAAAAGGCAGAAAGGGGGAGGGGAAGTTCTGAAGTTACAGGCAAAACTGCTGCCTCCCCCTGCCTCAGTGCCTGTGCACCCTCTGACTACCTTTTACATTTTATTGGAAATTAATACCGGAGCAATTTTTTCAATACCCACACAAAAACCACCCAAGGCGTAGGGAAGCCAACATGAATATTGAGGTCTGAAACCAAGTCCATGTTTTTAGCTACTGTACCACACCATAATTGTCCACTGAGGATGAGCTGAAATGCATTTAAAAAGAGCAAAATAAATAGATGCATGGCTAGTGAAATCCAGGAGATTCTGAGTCAAGTGTAGGTTTATAAGGGCCGGACTAGCTATATGAGCACGGGCCAGTACTACTTCTCTGGAGCTCATTTTTCATGTCTGGAAAATTAGGAAATTGACTGTGGTAGCCTTGTTTGTCCACGCCTCCCTGTGTCCATGAGTTTGCATAGATCCCTCGGGCACTGAGGTTTGAATTGGCATTGTGACTTTCTTTGGCCAATGGGACAATAGCAAAAAGGATACAAGCAAAGGCCTGACAATTTCTGCTCACTCCAGGTTATGCTTTCTTGTGGCCTCTGGGATTCCTGCAACAGCAACTCTATGAATAAACCCAGTCTAGATCATAGAAGACATTTGATGCAGTCACTGGACCCACCTCAGCTGATCGCTGGTTCCAACCATCAGAATAGAAGCCAGGCTAGACCTATGAGTGACAGACCCAGATCCAGCCGGGCTGCCTGCTGACTGGAGCCACACCAGTGAGCCCAGGGAAAGCATTAGACTAGACTGCTCAGCTGAGCTCCACCCAAACTGCTAACAGATTCACCAGCACGCTAACAAATGATTGTTGTTTCAAGCCAGGGGTTGGCAAACTTTTTTTCTGCAAAGGAGCAGATAGGAGCAAATGGAATCTAAAGTAGTTATGTTACTGATATGACTTAGCACCACAGAAAAGGAAAGAATGATCTGCTCTAGGCTCTGTGAGCTGCATGGTTTCTATCACAACCACTCAGCTCCGTCACTGGAGCACAAAGGCAACCACAGGCAACAAGGAAATACATGGGCAGATTTGCATTCTAAGAAAATTTTATTTACAAAAACAGACATCAAGCATACATAAACAGTCAGCATCTGGATCTTTTCCATGGGTATTAGTTTGCTGACACTTGTTTTAAGTCAATGAGTTCTGGGATGATTTGTTGTATATCAAAAGCTAACTGATTCTTTGATCAAGATGAGCTAATTAAAATTAGGAAAATCAATTCTATCCTTAGAGGTTGCATTGTAAGTGAAATCAGCATTACATAATTCTGGATAAAGTCAGCCACAAAAATAGCAATTGTCATCATGGACTAGAATAGGAAATGCTTATTTTTCTTTCCAAATTTATATTTAAACCCTGTGATTATTTAAAACTTTGGATATAGTCTAAAATTATATCAACTAGAAAAATATAACTGGAACCTCACCCAATACCTCATCTATAGCCTTAGGAGACCAACATTCACACATACATGCACATGTGTGAACACACACACACACGCGTACACGCACACGCACATACACACAAACAAAATTAGAACAAAGATTTAAGAGCCAGGCTTGGTGGCGCAGGCCCATAATCTCAGTATTTGGGAGGCTAAGATAGGAGGATCAAAGATTCTAGGTCAGCCTCAGTAAGTAGCAAGACTCTCAGCAACCTAGTAAGACCCTGTTCCAAAACAAAAAAATAAAAAGATCTGGGGTTGTAGCTCAGAAATAGAATGTCTCTGGGTTGAATCCCCAGTACTACACATACACACAAAAATTAAAATACATTACTTAAGTATGTTTTTTTTTTTTTGCGGTACCGGGGATTGAATCCAGGGGCGTTCTATCTCCGCGCTACACCACCGGCCCTATTTTTTATACTTTATTTTGAAACCGGGTCTTACGAAGTTGCGGAGGGCCTCACTAAGTAGAGAGAGAGAGAGAGACAGGGAGAGAGAGAGAGAGAGAGAGAGCTGAGGCTGGCCGCGAACCTGGATCCTCTGGTCTCTGCCTCCCAAAGTACTGGGATTACAAGCGTGCGCCACCACGCCCGGCTTACTTAAGTAGGTTTTTAAAAGTACAGTTGCTAAGCAAAATTAAAACCCACCAATCTAAGAAATGATAAGAATTAAAATAGCCCTTGATAAGGAACCCCAAATTTGGAAATATCTTCTTATGTATATTATATGGGTTTTTTAACACAAAGTGTCAAATGTGGCCCTTCACATGATGTGCCACTTGTAAATGCAGCTCTAAATCATGAGGGGAGGGATGCAGTACAGCGAATCCATGATGCTAAGGAACATGGTGGTGCTAACAGACTTGTGTGCCGTTAAATGCTGAGTGAGGATAATTTTGACCCAAATATGTCGCTTTTAATTTATGCAGACTATATCTCAAAAGAAATCCAGCTACTGTTATTAACTATTAACGGAGTGAAGCATTTTACTGTGAAAGTGAACTGATAACATCGAGAGGGGTGGGGGGAGGGCTGGATGTGGACAAGAAGAGCGTGGAAAGACAGAATGCTTAGCAAAGAGTACAATTTAAACTGAGTATAGATTGAGCTTAAGAGAAAACTACATTTTCAGGCAGAGAATAGCTTTGTGTTATAGGCTAATTTTAGGGAAAAAATAGCCTAGATAAGTTACTGCTATAACTTATCTGGGTTAAAAAATGCAAAGTATAAAGGCCATTAAGAACATTCTAGAAGCTGTCAAACTACTGTCAGGAGAATTCATGAAGAAACTAGGGAATAATACCTATCCCTATGAGTAGTCAGTGATGGGCCACATGGACTTACACTAACATATTTGAAAGTAGGTTGGATATAAATAAAAAATAGATATATGAATGACAGGTACTTAGAATCTCAAAACACTAGCATCTTAATGCTAGGTGTTAAAACCAGATTTATATAAGAAGCAACTATGGGTCATAGATTAATGATTTATTAGAGTTGTAGTTTATGAACAAATGGATTGGTACAGAATTAATTTTTTTTAATGGTTAAGTTTTTCTGTCGCATTTAGCAAGTGATTGGAACCTAGTATCAAAATATAAGAATGGAAAAAAAATTCTTGCCTAGGGCATTTTCAGTTATGAATTACCTTAAGTTTTAAGAATAACCAAGAGTTATTTCTAGACTGGCAAATGGAATATAAAATGTTACAATCTTTCCTAAAATATTTTGATTATAAGTATCAAGAGACTTTAATGTTTATATATTTGATCTAACTCTGCTTATACTAAAAAATATTAAATGTTATGCACCAGGATGGTCATTAGATTCTTATTAATTTTTTAATGGATATAACAGGAAAGCCTATAATAAGAAAATTATTAAATAAAATATGGCATATACATTTAATATATTTTATATAGTTGTTACACATTAACAGTTTTAACACTCAGAGAAATTTACTATTAGGTGAATAGAATAAGAGAAATATAAAAATCAGCCGCATGTGGTGGTGCACACCTGTAGTACCAGTACTTGGGAGGCTGAGACAGGAGAATGGCAGGTTTAAGGTCAGTCTCAGGAACTTAGTGTGGCCCTCAGGAACTTAGTGAGATACTGTTTCAAAATTAAGAAAGTAAAATAGGGCTGGGGTGTAAGCCAGTACCACAAAAATAAATAAATAAAATAAAAATAAAAATCACATTTACATAATGAGAAAAATCTGTCAGAAAGTATGCTAAAATAGCAGTAATTGTACCCTAGTGGTAGCATTTTCTCTACAGTAATTTTAAAATTTTCCAAATTTTCAACTATGAACTAAAAGTTGTATAGGGATTTTAAAATAAGATATCAGAAAACACTATCTAGTCCTGCTAACTCAAAACCACTTACGTGTTCCTTAGTGTGATTCCAGGACGGTCATAATCTGTTACCGAGGATTTTTCTGATCCATTTCCCACCCTTCCTTTTGATGTGGTGCAGATGGACTGGTCTCGCTTTCTTCGTCCTAGGTTTGCATTTCTTCAAGTCAGCGCTTTTGCTCAGTTCCGTTTACCTAGTACACTTCACCGGTTTCTTTCACTGTCTCCTGCCTGGAATTCTTTTCCTAGTGTCCCTTCCTATTTTCTACTATAAGACACCATATTGACTATGTGTGATAGAAATTCAACTTAAAACAGCTTTTAACAAAGGGGAGAAAAACGAGGCGGAGAGAAGTCTGCTCAGGTAAGAAAGGGATTTTCGAGTTCAGCACTATTGACATTCTGTGTCTGGGGTGGCTCCGTGTCCACTGCACTCTTGCAACATCCGTGGCCGCTGCCTGTTGGACACCAGGAGCAGCCCTGCCCAATGTCACAACGGAAAATGTCTCTAGCAACTGCCAAATATCACCCTGAGACGAAATCACTCTGGATTCAAGGAAATATAAAGGATCTAAAGGTTAAATCACCTTCTCGAACCTCATGTCCTTTATCCAAAGGCTCTCACTGCATGAAGTGACCACTGTCAGCCACAGAATTCAAAGCTAGCTGATAGAACACTCCAAGAGCACTGTTGAATATAATAACTCTGGTAAGAAGTCTGCTGCAAGGCCCCATTGCTCTGACCATGAATTTATCCCTTGGACTGAAAATCAGAGGATATCTGGACAGGAAATGGCTGGGCCACATGGACCCCTCGCTGAAGGGCAGCAGCTGGCACCACTCGACCATCTGAGCAAAGATGGTGCTTGATTCCAAGGAGGGAGAGGGTGTTCCCCTGTGCCTAGCAATATATATATATATATTGCTCTCTCTCTCTATATATATATATTTTTTTTCTCTGCTTGCAGGACTGTAAGCTGCTTAAAGGTAAGCCACGTGTTTCTAACACTGTTTGTCCACCCACAGCTCCCAAAGAGTTGTCTAATTGAAAATTCAATATACAGTCCATTATGAATTGAAACTCTTTAAAGGGCAACATAACCTGAAATTTTTTAAAATCACTGAGAATAACCTGTTCTCAGGGTTTGTGTTTTGCAAAAGTATCTTTACAAGTCTATAACAATTTTCTGAAAAGAGTAAAAGTAAAAATGTTCTGTACAAATATAATTCTTAAAAGCATCCTTTTAAAAAATGAAAAACTGTATTTATATCTTTATTGATTTCCTTTAATTCAATGCACACTAAACTTACCATCTAGATTCTAAAATGCATAGTATGATAGAAACAATAAGACACACAGAGGAAAACATAGAATAAAGTACTAAATATGAGCTTTTAAAGAGGAGGAACAGTATGTTACATTTGTGCTTAACGCTTTGCTGATAATATAACAATTTTCAATGAGTAGTATTTCTGCTTGTTTGTGTATATATATACGTATGTGTATGCTTTAAATAGTAAGAAATGTCTAACAACATATATAAACATATGGAGAATTTTATAATTACATATATGTTTTTTAAAATCTTAGCTATCTTCCTTCATCAAATTATACAAAAGGATTATTTTATCATACCTTTTTGATATTTAAATTTTTTGTTGGTGCAGTGTAATTGTACATGATAGTGAGATTCATGGTGAAATGTTCATATATGAACATAACATTATTTGATCTGCTTCCTTCCCCATACCCTCGCTTTCCCTTCCTCTTTCCTCCCCTCATCCCCTCCCAATGCTCTTCTGGTCTCTCTCATAATTTTCATGAAGTCCCTTTTCTTTATTTTCTTCTCTCTAGCTTCCACATATGAAAAACAAAACAAACACAGCCCTTAATTGTCTGAGTTTGATTGATCTCACCTAGCATAATGTTCTCCAGTTACATCCCTTTTCCTGAAAAATGACATAATTTTGTTCTTTTTTTATGCCTGAGTCAAACTCCATTGTGTACCTATACATTTTCTTTATCCTTTCAAAAAGATGAACATTTAATCAGAGTTGATATAATGTAACAACTGATATTACAAGTTCAAGGCTAGAAAGGAATTTAAAAATGCATTTTACAAGAAAAATTCTGAAAAATTATGGCAATACTTCTTTCAGCAATAAAAATGTATTTTGCTGATCCAGCACTCACTTTGCTTCATACTTTTTAAAACGGAATGGGATGAGGCCTTGCATTTCAGGTTAAGAGCACTAGTCTTAAGTCAAGGAAATTCATTTTCAAAGTTGGATTTTCAAGAGTGTGAAAGCAAACCAAATGAGTCTTGTTGTATATATTTTTGGCTTCCTATAATTTTACAAAACAATTTTTATCTGTCAGAGAAGGCTGTGCCAGATATTGAGAAACCTTAATTTGAATATGATGTAAAATGCAGAACTGCCATAGAAAAAACAAAATAAGAACTTGTCTTCCAGACCAGACACACTATTTGATCTTCAGCTCCTTGGGAAACATTTCAGATGCAATAATGATAATTAAATTGAAATGGAAGTTTTTATGAGTATAAAATTATGGAATTTCATGCATACTGAATATATGTTGGATGCATTCTTTCAGGTATACAGCTAGAATGTAGACTATGATTTTATGAGAAAGTATATGAAATTAATATTGTAAAATATTTTTTCCTAAACTTAGTAAAACTCTTGGTACTAAAATCTTAATATATAAAACTAAATGTAGAGATGCTTGAGACATATTTTTCCATACTTATATTTAAACTCCTTTAATGTTTGCTATTTTTAGATAACATAAAATAGAATTTGATTAATATGTGTGTTTGTGGAAGGGAAAATAATGTTTTTAAGTTTGCATTGACATTATTAGGGTTTACAAATGCTATTGAACACTAAGCACACCTTGAAGGTTCATTTAATCTGACATTGAATTTTGAGTAATTGAGCAACAGAGTCTCTCGATGAATTCTGAGACTATAATGATTCTATGAACACTGAATTTCACAAAAGCAACAATGAGAAATTATTCTGCATTATCATATCAAGTATTCTCTAGTAAATCAGTATGTAATCACTAGTCAATACTAATAAACTCAAGTGCTTATTTTGATATGAAATACTCCTTTGATTTTTTTGTCTTTGTTTTTCTTTGTGTCAATTTTCTCTATTTTCAAGGCACTGTTTAATACAACTATGCTGTGATATAATTCATATACCATACTATTCTTCCATTTAAAGTATACAATTCATACAATTTCATTTTTAATCATATTCATACTTATTCAACTTTCACCACAATCAGTTTTAGAATACTTTCATTTTTCCAGAAAGTTCAAATTCTCTTAGCAGTCACACATTATTCCTCCTACTCCCTTCCAGTAGTAGACAGCCATTAACCAGCTTTCTGTCTATATCCATTTGTCTATTCTGTATATTTCATATAGATACAATTTTATGACATACGATCTTCTGTGATTGGATTCTTTGACTTATTGTAATGTTTTCAAGATTTATCCAAAGCCGGGCGTGGTGGCGCACGCTTGTAATCCCAGTACTTTGGGAGGCGGAGACCGGAGGATCCGGGTTCGCGGCCAGCCTCAGCTCTCTCTCTCTCTCTCTCTTTCTCCCTCTCTCTCTCTCTCACTCTCCTTAGCGAGGCCCTCCGCAACTTCGTGAGACCCGGTTTCAAAATAAAGTATAAAAAATAGGGCCGGGGGC
>PVJS01041314.1:0-18020 GCA_004027185.1 Glis glis
CTGAGGCTGGCCGTGAACCCGGATCCTCCAGTCTCCACCTCCCAAAGTACTGGGATTACAAGCGTGTGCCACCACGCCCGGCTAAATCAATCTTTTTATTTTTGCGGTACCAGGGATTGAACCCAGGGGCGTTCTACCTCTGTGCTACACCCCTGGCCCTATTTTTTATACTTTATTTTGAAGTTGCGGAGTCTCATGAAGTTGCGGAGGGCCTCACTAAGTAGAGAGAGAGAGAGGGAGAGAGAGAGAGAGAGAGAGAGAGAGAGAGCGAGCTGAGGCTGGCTGCGAACCCGGATCCTCCGGTTTCTGCCTTCCAAAGTACTGGGATTACAAGCGTGCGCCACCACACCCAGCAAGACTCATCTTGAGATGTGTTTCCCATCTGCTGTAGTGGTCCCAAGCACCCCGGTTTCCTGGCGAACCCAAAAGGGGAGATGTTTTGTTTGGATGAGCCTCCAGATACTTTAAGGTTTCCTAGCTCTATACCATCAAAGAGTTCCTTATTTCACCAACATTTCAAACATCTTAATTTGAATTTTAAATTACTCATTTCTTTTCTTATGTGGATACAATTGCCTTTATTTTCTGTAACTGATCTCTCTTGGTTTTTAACCATAGGACTTCTTTTGGTGAAAAATGCTTGATTTTGCTAGTAATAGTATCATTCAATTTTTGCTATCTTAAGAGTATCATTTTTTGGGGGGTACTAGGGATTGAACCTAGGGGCATTCCATCTCCAAGTTATACACTCAGGCCTATTTTTATTTTGTTTTATTTATTTAATTTTATTTATTTTTTATTTTATATTATTATTATTATTATTATTATTATTATTGCAGTACTGGGGATTGAACCCAGGGGCATTCTACCTCCAAGCTACATCCCCAGCCCTATTTTTTAAACTTTATTTTGAAACAGGGTCTTGCTAAGTTGCGGAGGGCCTCACTAAGTAGCTGAGGCTGGCTGTGAACCTGCGATCCTCCTGTCTCAGCCTCCCAAGTACTAGGATTACAAGCATGCACCACCATGCCCGGCTTATTTTATTTTCTGAGAGAAAATCTCGCTAAGATGCTGAGAGTCTCACTAAGTTGCTGAGACTGGCCTCAAACCTGTGATCTTCCTATCTCAGTCTCCCAAGTAGTGGGATTACACGCATGTGGCACCACACCTGTTAAGGGTATATCATTCTTTTAAAACTGGATCTCTCCATCTTTCTCTCTCTGCTTTTCGGTTAGTAACTCAATTATTCCTGTGGTTGTCTTATAGTCAGTGTTCTACTCCTGTGTTCTTCTCTTCCTTGCTGAGGGAGCAGATAGACGCAGTGCACCATCCTTGTGGTACTGGGAGGATGAATCTGGCACACCCTTCTGGGTGTTTCAACTCCTGCTGTTTGGGCTTTGCACTCCCCCAGGAGTGAGGAGGGCGGTGCTAGTCTTCAATCTCTTGCTCTTTGCTTTCTTTTGCCTCATCCAGCAGGGGGTGGAGAGATCCCTTGTGTGTGGAGACATTTTCTATCTGCCATATCCATGCCTGTCTTTGTCCACAAGTTAGTACATGATTATTCCTTGCAAGTTTTACTTCCTACATGCAAACATCTACTTTAGGGAGGGCTAAAACATTCTTTTCTTTCCCTCGAAAGCCTTACTCTCAAGACCATTTGCTATGGTACATGTCTAGATGGGAATTCAGAGCTGAGCAGTGAAAGCTATCTTTCCTTTTATTTTTGGTGTAGCAAGCCAGCTATCTGGATGGTCTGACTCCCCCAAATTACTTGATATTTCACGACATTTTGCAGCTTGGGGAATGATCTCATTCAAACACCATCTTGTTCTGTAAGTTGTCAAACACTTTGATAGAACTAATTTCTTTTTCTCATTTTTTTCCATACATCTTGTTAAGGACACTTTTAGTTGTAATTATTTGACAGGTATACATCTTCACTGAAATCTCAAGATTGTGGAGAGATGCATGCTTCACACTCTGCAAACACTTTGAAGTCACTGGGTCAATGTATAAAGCAACTACTGTGGGCCGCCGGAAACTATGGAGTGCAGTGTGTGTGTGTGTGTGTGTGTGTGTGTGTGTGTGTGTACGTGCGTGCTTGCGCGCGTGCATTCTCCAGGGCATAGCATAGTGCTCCACACTCAAGCAGTGTTCTGTTAATGTTTGTTGTTTGACAAATATATTCACAAATGCATGAGCCCTGCTCACCGTCAGTGCCTGTGTGGGGGCTAGCTTGTTTTGTGGGACTGTGGACTTTTAAGGGAGTCAATCAAGTAGCCTGCTGATGGGACCATCAGTTCTAAGTTCCCATTCTATTTTGGGCTTTCCCTCTTCCAGGCGTCCACTTGCCAGCCTGCATAGCTGCCTGATGGACTTAGCCTGTCTCCCGGCCTCACTCTGGGGCCTGGGGGATCGCTTCCCACTACAGTGTGCTCTCTTTGGGAGATTTCAATTGCTTTTGAATTAGTTATAGGCTCAAAAAACGAGCGACTCCCATTATTATGAAGCAGGTTTTAAAATTACTCCATTTCAAGTTGCCAGTGAGGGCAGCATTAACCTGTCATCCGAGAATTCCGCACGGCCATGAAGAAGAAGATAGACTTTTGAAACATAGAGCAGAAACGAATGATCCAGGAAGGTCAAGGAGTGAAGGCAACCACCTTTGAAATGCCTTCCAAACCACCTTTGAAATGCCTTCCATGTATGAAAGCCACACCTCGTCTGTTTCACCATCTATAAAATGGGGACCAAACTTCTGATCTCCTTTTTAGAAGTAAGTTGGGTGAGCTGGGCGTGGTGGCGCACGCTTGTAATCCCAGTACTTGGGAGGTTGAGACTGGAGGATCTGGGTTCGCGGCCAGCCTCAGCTACTTAGTGAGGCCCTCTGCAACTTAGTGAGACCCTGTTTCCAAATAAAGAATAAAAAATTGGGCTGGGGGTGTGTCTCAGAGGTAGAATGCCCCTGGGTTCAATCCTCAGTACTGCAAAAAAATAAAATAAAATAAAATAAAATAAGTTGGGTGGTAGCCAGTGAGTGTGCTATGGGAAACAATTCACAGAGCATCATGCTCTGCCGGATTCTCCAGATTCATGAAGTTACTCCAAAGTCTGTTTAGGAAAGCTGTTGCACACACACAACACCCTTATGCCAACTATCAAAAAAAAGTATTTAGCTGGGCGTGGTGGCACACACTTGTATTCCCAGTACTTGGGAGGCTGAGACCGGAGGATCCAGGTTCGTGGCCAGCCTCAGCTACTTAGTGAGGCCCTCCGCAACTTAGTGAGACCCGGTTTCAAAATAAAGAATAAAAATTAGGGCCGGGGGTGTAGCTCGGAGGTAGAATGCTCCTGGGTTCAATCCCCAGTATAGCAAAAAAAAAAAAAAAAAAGGAAAGTATCTGGCACTGATGTGGCTGGTGCAGCCTCGATCCACTTATCTCTAATGTAGGCAGGAAAAAAGGTGAACAGGAGAGAGCAGAGAGACTCAAGAGACGTATACCACTAATACCAAAATGTCAACTAGGGCTTTCAAGGTGATTTGTCGATTTTCCTTGACTTTTTCTGTATTTTCAAAATGTTCTAGGATGAACATAATGTTTTATTATTAAATTGAATACATATGAAATCAAACAAAGACACAAGGAAAATATCTATGAAATCAAAGAAAGCACAAAGTATTCATTACAAATCAATAATAAGGATAGACTGGGCATAGCGGCACTTGCCTGTAATCCCAGTACTCCAGAGACTGAGACAGGAGGATTGCAGATTTCAAAATAAAAGATAAAAAAAGCTCTGGGGGTGTAGCTTGGAGGTAGAATGAGTCTGGGTTTAATCCCTACTACCACAAAAATAAACAAAACCCCAAAACAAATTAAAACAAAAAACAAACAAAAAACAATAAGGAAGACAAAAGCAGTCTTAGGTTGGCTACTCTGGAAGTTGACCCTGAGTCTAGGACTGGAAAGCAAATAGTTTATTTGAGTATTAATTCTAGGTAGTGCTAAAGGGGTATTTTGAGAGGCCCTGCCCAGCTAAATTGGGGCGTCAGTCCATCCTAATGGGAAGCAAAGGTGAGCCGGGTATGTGTGTTTATAGGACGCCTTTCCTAGGATGCTCCTTCTTCCTGGTGGATGACCTAATGCCTCATTGTGTGACCTGTGACCAGGTGTCACTCACACGGGAAAACTGTTCAAACTGGCAGGTGCCCTTGTGGCTCTTGTCCAGTTTATGTCTGCCTGACCATCACTCTGGTGCTGGAAACATCCCCTGTGTTCTCCATGACATCCTGGGAAAAACCTCGCCTGAGAACCCCCCAGTCCTTCAGATGGAAGGCACAAATTCAGTACACTTCAGAGCAGGGAGTAAGTTGAAAGATTTATTAATTATAGATTCTGATAAGGAAGGGCACAGTGAGTAGGGAGTCCTCTGTTCTTGGGTCACACAAGACAAGAATCAAGAGTCAGGCAGAGTGCCAGCCGTGGTGGCTCATGCCTCTAATCCCAATACTTGGGAGGCTGAGACAGGAGGATCACAGGTTCAAGGACAGCCTCAGTAAATAGCAAGACTCTCAACAACCTAGTGAGACCCTGTTTCAAAACAAAAATTAATAAAAAGGGCTGGGGGTGTAGCTCGGAGGCAGAATGCCCCTGGGTTCAATCCCCAGTACCAAAAAAAAAAAAAACCCAAAAGAGTCAGGCAGACAGATGAAGAGAGGAAGCTACCTGTATAGGGTATGGGCCACTTTAAGTTCACAGGCAAATGCTGGGATGGTCCATTCAACGAAGTGCTGGGCAAGTGTGGAGTCCAATCTGCCAGGTAGGACAGAACTTAGCTGCCTGTTAAGTTCTCACTAGCTTGGACCATTTGGGCATGATGTTTTTCTTGCAATGCCTAGGCCACAACCTTTGCTCTGTCATCCCCATACTCCATAGGGAGTAGAGAAAGAGAGGGAGGGAAAAGAAGTCAATACAAGATATGCAAATGAACAGGCAATTTTTCTAGGCAACCAGGATTTCCTTCTACAGAAACCTCTGGGAGCTGGTATAGACCACAGTCAAGAGTTGTCCCATCTTAGGGTGAGGAAGATGGATTCTTTATCCACCAAACATACAGGGTATGTTCTCTATGTGCATATAAAGCATGCTCACACAGCCAGAAAAGTCCTTAGGCAAAAATTGGAGTCTTGGGTGTTCATGGTATGAAGAAAAATGAATATCAAGAGGATATGGGCAAGCCATTGGCAAAATCTGCTACACCAGTGAACCATTGTTAGACTCTAGGAGGAGATTCAGTTAACTGTGAATCTATGACACTCACCCGAGAATCGAGACTAACAGGCAGCACATTCTCACCCACCTGCAACAGAGACAATCTCATGACTGAAACAGTCATGAGACTTTCTGCTTGACTTGAAAGTCCTGGACTTTCTGCTTGACTCCTGACCCAGGGGTCTATGCATGATAAGCAGAGAACCATATGGAAGGCTCTCATGAACTGTTTGTTGACTAATGAATTTATTATCCAAACCTGTAAGTAGCCACACAGAGTGGGAAAGATCCATGGTGGGAGTCCATGCTGGTTTTATTATTTTTCCACTGGTTCAGAACAGAGTATTGAAGAATCAGGCAATGAGGGTAGAAAGAGATCACACTAAATCCAGAAGAGTCACATGGTTTTGATACTTGTTAGGACTTTGTAATTGGGCTAAATCTGGACATGAATAACATTTCTTCTGCTGTAGAAACTAAGAATATGATTTTCCTACAACCAAAGAGACTTTGTGAAGGTCCTGAGCTGAGCTGAAGCTCTGTCGTTAAATGTAATTGTGAATTGGCCTCCTCTTATTCAGTGATAATAAACTATAAAAACAATCAAACAAATATATGTTCATTATATGAAAATTTGCTTTGAATTTTGGGAAATGAGAGATCTTAGGAGACTGTTGGGTTTCTTCAATAGGATATAAAGAAATATTGACTTTATGATATAAAAGCAGAAAGCCTTAAATAGCAAAATACACTAAGACAAAAAAAGGATATAAAGAAAAAAGTTGATTAAAAATACTAAAATACTAAGACTTTCAATGAAAAAGAAAAGAACAATTTGTCTTTTAATTCAACTTGTCATGGAAGGCAGTAAAAAATAAGATCAATGTGCAAAAAACAAGATACAAAAATATATCACTCTATATAGAATAACTAAAAAACACAAAGGAAAAGGCATATTGATAAACTGAACCATGGGTCAGCAATTACGGCCCATAGGGTAAATTTGACTTCCTATCTGTTCCTGTAAAAAAAGTCTTATTGGAACACAGAGATAGCTACTAGTTTAAGGACAGTCTGTGGCTGTTTCATGCTACACTGGCAAATGTAGTTGTTTAAAAAGACCCCATATGAGCTGGGCGTGGTGGCACATGCCTGTAATCCCAGTACTTGGGAGGCTGAGACAGAAGGATCATGAATTTGAGCACAGTCTCAGCAAGTAGTGAGACTCTCATCAACCTAGCAAGACCCTGTTTCAAAATAAAAATTAAAAAATAGAGCTAAGGGTGTAGCTCGGAGGTAGAATGCTCCTGGGTTCAATCCCCATGAGATAAACAAACAAACAAACAAACAAACAAACAAACAAACAAACACCATATGACCCACAAGATCTAAATTATTTTCTCTCTGGGCGTTTAGAGAAAATTTGCTCCCTCTTAAACTAGGTAAAATGGAAGATAGAGAAGTTAGCGAGAGAATAAAATCCAGTTTCCCAATGTTTGATGCTTTGTGCAAAAGAAGTCAGTGTAAATGTACTAACAAGATTCGTTACAGAAAAAAGGAAAACTTTTCTGATTGAGCAAAGCCTTATATATATAATAAAATAACATGCATACGAAATCATGGAAGCTATGAACATATAAAAATAATGCTGCAATAGTAATCTTGAATATCATTTAGACTAAAATAAATTATTTGGAATAAAAAGGATATGAGAACATGCTGAAATTATCTCATTTCATAGGTACAGTAACTATTCATCATCCCTGGTGCCCCTGTAAAATAATTAATAGTGTCCTCTTTTCCTGTCAAATGTCCTAGTTTGAATAATAAATATATGGTTATCCTGTTCATTGAAGTTGTCATGAGTTAATTGACAAAACCAACTTTAATAATACAATAAATTATAATTTAAATAAGATTTTTGACAAATAAAAGGTAACATTTTGATAAATGAAAACATCAAGAATACCTTCAACAACATGTGATTAGATAATGTAAGCAAAATACAGTTTGTATAACATCATCAACAACAACAAAGGCGGAAAGCAGAGGAAGCAGTCAGGAATATAATAGGATGATAGAAGTATGACCAACATTTTGATACCACAATAAATGTAAATGTTGAAAATATCTCCTTATAAAAAATCAAGTTTTTCAATTGTATTAAAAATAATCTTCGATTATGTGTTTCTTTGAAGAAGATAACCTGAAACAAAATTACAAAAAAAGTGTGTGTGTGTGTGTGTGTGTGTGTGTGTGTGTATGAGAGAGAGAGAGAGAGAGAGAGAGAGAGAGAGAGAGAGAAAAGAAAATAGGATAAGGAACAATTGAAGAGGAAGACATGAAAGAATAACATAAAAAAAAGGATAGCAAATTAACTTCAGACAAAGTAGGGACCAAGTCAAGATGCAGTAGACAAGAAAAAGGCATTTTATGATGATAAAAGGAAGAACTTGGTAAAACAACTCACATATCTGGAAGCCATATGAGTAGATATTAGCAACAAGACTATATGAAAACAGGTAAAGAAGGGCAGAGACAATTCACAAAATACAATACATATAACATGCAGGTACAACTCTCTCTAAATATAATTTTGATATCTTACACAAAATGCCTCTTTCAAAATAATAATTGTTCTATATTATGTCAAAATACATACCTCTATAAATTTCCCACTAAAGAAATATTACAAGCTACTCTTTTAGATTGTTATGCACTAAAAATTGAAGTTAATTGCCTAAATTTAAAGAGTTTGTCCCATACCTCCCCCCAAAATAGTTGGAAAGTTAAATAAAGAAAAGCAACCATATGCTAAAAAAAATTCAACTTGAGTTATACATAAGATTGAAAGAGAAAATTATTTAAAAAGTAAAAAAAGAAAACACCATATTCCAAAGCTTACGAGATACGGTCAAATCTGTTTTGAGAGACGAACTCCATGTTTGAATGAAAAATGGATTAATTCTGCTAAACAATCATAGAATGGATACAATGTAGCAAATAAAAACAATGATCTAGAGCTTTATGCGCAAATGTAGCACGATATTCAACACATATTTTAATAAAATTTACAATGTGTTTCATGTTACAATAAAATTATATATGTGCTCAGAATTAAAAAGTAAGTAGTAATATGGAAAGATACCCACTAAATTGAAAACAGTGGTTGCTTCCACGGAGCAGAAGGAGGGGGAATGACTGTCAAAAAGAAATTCCACTCTTTGGAATTTTTTACAATTATATTCATGTTCTACCAAAAGGCACATATAAGAATTCTCATAGCAGCTTTATTGATAAAAGCCAAATACAGGCATAACTCAAATGTCCATCAACCGTGGAGTGGGTGGATACATGTGGTATATGGAACACCAGGCAGGAATGAGTAGTGTAGATGCTAGAATGTGGATGAATCTTATTTATTTGTTTTTCTGGGGATTGAATACAGGGCACCCTGCATATGCTAGGGGCATGTACTCTATCACTACATCTCCAGCCCCTGAATGAATTGAATGGAAGAAGATAGAAAACGAGTACTTACTGTGTGTTTTTTGTTTATATAGTACCACACTGTGCAGTGCTGAAGGTTGAACCCATAGGCATTCTACCTCTGAGCTACACCCCTAGCCCTATTTTATTTTTTATTTTGAAACAGGGTCTCACAAAGTTGCTGAGGGTCTTGCTAAGTTATCGAGGCTAGCCTCAAACTGGTGATCCTCTTGTCTCAGCCTCCCCAAAATTGGGATTATAGACAAGTGCCACTGTGCTCAGCTACTTAGTCACCATTTTAAGTATCTTCTCTACAAATATGGTCACACTCTGAGTTACTGGGGTGAGAATTCAACATAGGAGTTACAGGGAGCACATAATTCAGCCCTTGACCCCAGTCTATCCTTTAATTGTCTTTAGTGACCTCTCATCATCTTGACAAATGTCTGTTTGCATATCTCGGGTGTTGAGAAACACACTAGCTACCTTCTGTCAACAGGGAGAGTCTAACACTTTCCCCAAGTAGAAGGTCACGGGGCTGAGAGGTTTCCAGCTCTCAGCCCCCTTCTCTTCCCCTTCTAGGAAACCTGTGACATTTTTTCACTTTCAAAAGGGATTCCTTATCTTCACTTATTTTTTCCTTTTGGTATTTTTTATAACTGACTTAATGGAAAACTTTCTAGACCTTTCACAGATGGAATTATAAAGGCAGTTTTCTGAAATCAGAACAACTCAAAGGAATCGGCTCCCTCCTCTCTGGGGCAGCCAGCTTCTTAATCCTGGGTCACATGTCACTTTTATTTGTGAGCATGATGCTCAAGTTCCCCTGGGGCCCAAATTTCACCCAAGTAAATCCCGTCCTTCTGCAGAATCGTGTCAGGGAGAGCCGCCTTCAGGCACACGCTTCTGCAGGAGGGCAGTGGAGCCCGGCGTGAACCCGGAGTCAGTCGTCTCTAACTGACCTGTTATCCACACTGACAGGCCTGTCCTTGGCCAGACACTACCCACAGAGACCAGAGGGCACGAGAGAACGAGCCGGAGCCTGGGGTACAGGGACACTCTTCTTGCTTTTAAGTAAGTGGGCAGTGTTTTCCAGACAGACAGTGTTGGAATGGCTGGGTGATTTTAAATGTCCTGAATTGAATTCTCTCCCGTTGTACCCAGCTGGGCCAAATGGTTTTGAGTCTTGTTAGAGACAGGCTGATTCTCCCAGAAAACCTCAGAGGAAATCTGCTTACCCTGAGAAGGGTTCTCAAGTATCCTTAAGGAATCTCAGAGTTCTCTCGAATGTGAAGCCTTCTGACAATTGTGTGAACCAAATGGTCTTTTCTACCTCAATGTTTTATTACCAAAAATTTCAAGCATATACAAAAATGGAAAGGATTTTATGAAGAACACTCATAGTAGCCATTGCTTGGATTCTGCCATTAGCATTAGATCCTACTTGCTTTATCTTATATCTATATATCCATCTATTTAGTCATTATTCCATTTTTATTTTATTTTATTAGATGCAAATTGTAGGCATCATTATACTTCTGCAGGGAGTCAGATTTTTTATTCTGTTGTGGTACTGGGGGTTGAACCCAAGAACATTCTACCTCCAAGCTACACCCCCAGCACTTTTTATTTTTCTATTTGAAACAGGGTCTTATTAATTTGCCGAGGCTGTCCTCCAAGCTGCGATCCTCCTGTCTCAGCCTCCCAAGTACTGCAATTATAGACGTGTGCCATCATACCTAGCTTATGTAGCTAGAATTTAGTATTTGTCTACGTTTTTCCTTGTATGAGGTAAAATCATTTACAATGAAACACAAATCTAGAGTATACATTTATTGACAAAAGCATACATCTGTTCTATTCAAAACACTATCAAAATAGAACAGTAGAAAATAGAAAACAGTACCATCATTCAGAAAGGCCCCTCTGGCTCTTTCCTGGTGGATTCCCACCCTCTCCCGTCTTCAGACAAATTCTGTTCTTCACTTTTTCTACTCTGAACTACTTTTATCTGTTTACATATTCAGAAATGTGGAATCATACATTATGTACCGCCTTTGTATGTCTTCTGTTATTCAGCACAATAATTTTGAACTTTATCTATGTTATGTGTTATCAGTAGTTCATTCCTTTTTATAGCCGAAGTAGAATTCCATTGAGTTAATATACCACAGTTTGTTTATTATTTTCCTACTATGGATAAATTGGCTTCACTGAGTTTTGACAAATACGAATAATGTGATTATGCATATTCTTATACAAGGATAAGAACGAACTTTTTGTCTCTCCATAAGCACAATGTTATCCTTCCTTTTTTCTTTCTTTCTTTCTTTCTTTCTTTCTTTCTTTCTTTCTTTCTTCTTTCTTTCTTTCTTTCTTTCTTTCTTTCTCTCTTTCTTTCTTCTTTCTTTCTTTCTTTCTTTCTTTCTTTCTTTCTTTCTTTCGCATTGGGTATCGAACCCAGGGGCATTCTATCTTTGAGCTATACCCCCAGCCCTTTTTATTTTTTTATTTTGAAACAGGGTCTTGATAAGTTGCTAAGAATTTTGCTAAATTACTGAGGGCTGGCCTCAAACCTGTGATCCTCCTGTCTCAGCCTCTCAAGTACTAGCATTACAGGTGTGGGCCACCATGCCCAGTACAATGTAATATTTTCAATTGCATCCATCCATCCACCCATCCATCCATCCATCCACCCATCCATCCATCCATCCATCCATCCATCCATCCATCCATCCATTCATCCATCCATTTGTCATCCCCTTTTCTATCCATTTAAGTGCATATTTGTATTCACAGCAAGCCAGGCAATGTTGTACCACTGATAATACCAAGGCAGAAGATACTCCCTATACTTAAAAGAATCTAGCAGAAGAACCGTACAGACAATTTCAGAATCACGGACTTAGGGTTGAGTTGGAGGCTCGTTGGAAGCAAGCTTGGGAGAGTTAGACAAGATGTCCAGGCAGGTCAGGAGGAGGGAGAGAAGCACAGTACATTCCCAAAAGCACTCAGTGGTGGTTTTAATGGGCATCACAATGCTCTGTCCTGTGGCTTTCTTCAGTAAGTGTCAAAGGCCTCACCATAGAAGACAGTTCAATGAAGGTGATTTCGCTAGAGGTATCAGTGGGTTAATTTACTGCTTGAGACCTCTCACCCAAAGCCTCTCATCTTATGTGTATACGTCCTGCCGATCCATCTCCAGCTTTCTTGTCCCTGGCTTGAGACTTTCAGAGGGATGACAGTGGTTCTCATTAGGAGGCAATTTGTCCTCAGGTTCTCAGATGTCTTCTGAAAAGCTCTGTGGAGCTGACTCATGGAATCAGCCAGGCTTTCTTAAGTGCAACAATTCCAGAATGCACCAATTCTGAGTTGCAACACGGGGTTTCTTTTGAGTCATGGGTAAGACTGCCAGATAAAATACAGGATACCCAGTTAAAATTAAATTTCAAATAAACAGCATTATTTTTTCAGTATAAGCCCACCCTGAATATTGCTTGGGGCATAAGTATATCCTAATTTTTGAATGTGATAAATTTATACCAAAAAACGATTAGCTCTTTATCCGAAATTAAAGTTTAACTGGGTATCTTGTACTTTTATTTGCTTAATCTGGCTCCCTAGTCGTTGGGGAAAGAGGTTTTTCTGGCCAAGTGAATTTTACCCATGATGGAAGCCAATCTCATAAAATACCAAATCTTTAAAAAAATAGCCATAGGGGAAACATTAATTGTGTTATACACCTCCCAGTCTTTTAAACTAGATTATGTGGGCCCAACATAAAACTTTCTGGATACCTTGAGGTCATTATTATGAATATTAATTAGTGCAATGTGTGGCACACTCTAAGCTACTGTGGATATTTCCAGTTGCCTGTCTCGACGCCATTGGCCATCTGCTATTTTAGAATTTTAAATCTGATTTTTTAAAAATATTTTTCCCTTTCCTCTCTTTATGATCAGGCCATCAACTAAACCCACTGTGGCGATTAATATTTATATTTGCAAAGTCTAGATAGCGAGAAGCTTTTCTTCTGCCTAAACTGGTGTGAGTTAAAAAAAATGAAATACTAAATTTCACTGGCAAAATCTTAGTGAGACCCTGTTTCAAAAAAAATTCAAAAAACTAAACAAACAATAAAAACAGCTGAGGCAGTAGAATGCCCCTAGATTCAATCCCTAGTACAAAAAAAAAAAGAAGAAGAAGAAGGCAAATTTTATTTTGGCTCATGATTTCAGTCCTTGCTCACTTGGTTCTGTTGCTCTGGTCCTGTGGTGACATTGTAGGAAAGTCCTGTGCTAAAGCTTGTAGGAAAGGAAGCTTCTCACCTGATGGTAGCCAGAAAGCAAAAACAAACAAACAAACAAACAAACAAATGAAAAGAAAAAAGGAAGGGGCTAGGATCCTCAGGTCCCCTTCAAGGGCACACCCCCAGCAACCTAACTTCCTTGTTAGGCCCTATCTTCTAAAGGTTCTACCACCTCCCAGTAGTGTCACAGGTTGGCAACCAAGCCTTCCACTCCTGGGCCTTTGGTGGACACTAATCCAAACCTTAGCAGGTCATTTCTAACTTCATCGGCCTGGACCACAGTCTACTCGACTTGCATTCCTGACTTGGGCCAGTTGTATGTATCTGCCATTTTTTTTTCCTGAGCAATGAACTAGCCATCTTTTTTACATCAAGGCTGTACTACACAGTGATTCCTAAACCGCAGTATGCATCCGAATCCTGGACCTCACACTGTAACCATGAAACCAGACTTCCTGAGATATTGGACAATGCTATAAGAAGACTCTTACGCACATGAGTTCCATGAGCGTGGGGACTGTGTTGGTCTCTCTCACTTTTACTCCCTGCCATAACCTAGCGCTTGGTACATGGGAGGCCCTCAAAAAATATTTAGTTAACAAAGAAAATTTAAAAGACTGAAAAATGGCGGATGGCATGTGGCTCCAGTGGGCACTGGTATTTTAGGTGAAGACAGCTTCTTTGAGGTTTTATTTTTTGAACTGTTAATAAATCTTATTGATTTTTAAAGTATAAAAGTACTATACCCAGATGTAAATTATGGTTCCAAGGTAATCAGTATTCCTTCCTTTCTTCCTTCCTTCCTTCCTTCTTCCTTCCTTCCTTCCTTCCTTCCTTCCTTCCTTCCTTCCCTCCTTCCTCTTTTTTTCCACCCTTTCTCCTTCCTTCCTTTGTTTCTTTGTTTGTTAGTTCATTCCTTCATTTTTATGCGTGAAAAAAGATTTAGAAAAATATTCAATGCTCAATTTTGAATTATAAGATTTGGGGTCAATATTTTGTACTTTTCCATATTACATGAAATTTTGTTTGTAATAAGATTGTATTATCAAAATAAATTAGTATTTTTTATTTATTGTTATGTATTGGGGATTGAATACAAGGGCACTCTACCTCTGAGTTACACCCCCAGCCCTCATTTAAATTATTATTATTTTGAAACAGGTTCTCACTACATTGCTAAGGCTGGTCTCAAACCTGTGATCTTCCTTTCTGAACCTCCCAAAGTACTGAGATTACAGGTATGTGCCACCACCCCAGCTAGTAATTATTTAAATTAAAAATACATTTATGCTATTTAACAGACTGGGAGAGTCAGTCAACACATCTGATCTCCAAGCCCACCAAGATGGAGGAGAACACAGAGTATAGTCTAGTTGTCATGGCCTCCGTTTTCTTCAAAAGAGCTTTCCTGTGAAGATTCCCAATCTGTATCTCAGACCATGCCTTTACTGGTCTTAAAAGTTCCCTTCTTTGAATGAAATATCTAGGGTCCATCTGGAAATTGCCTGTACTCATGAGCTGGGTCCTTTAGGCCTTCCAGGTGTGCACTAGGTGGGCAGATTGCGTAGTGTTCAGGGCGGCGGTGAAAGCTGTGTGGAGGAATAAGTTCCCGACTCACTCGAAGGTCGTTAGATCTCTGGTCCTGGGTCTGTCTGGACATAACAAAGTAAAAGGAAATCGAAGCTTATGTCTTTACATAGGTTAAATCATCCTTTGTGGGAGGTTTTCTGAGGACTTTCCCAGGGGGATGGGATGGAGACCAAGCATGTATATTCTTTAGGAAAGAATCGGCCCCATAGGACATCTCGGCTCGCACCCCAGCTGCACAAGCGCCACCTCAACAAGTTTCCACTTCACTCTTTGCAACTCTTTTCTGCAAAATCTCACTCTACTTTTACTTTTCCTGACTGATTTCCAGCTGTATTCTTCTTGAAAGGCTCTGCTCTGCCTGGTGTCCCACTGAGGAGCCACCTACCTTGTATTTCCAAACCTAGATCTCTTCCTTTCCCATGAAATTCTTTTTCCTTGCTCCTTGGTAGATCCTACTGTGGCACAGTCAATACTATGAATTTATAAACCCACTTTTCTGTGGTACTGAGGATTGAACCCAGGGATACTCTACCACTGAGCTATACTCTCAGTCTTATTTATTTATTTATTTATTTATTTATGTGTTTATGGATTTATTTATCTATTTATCTATCTATCTATCTATTTATTTATTTATTTATTTATTTATATTTTGAGACAAGGTCTCACTAAGTTACCCAGACTGGCCTCACTTTGCGATTCTCCTGTCTCAGCCTCCCAAGTACTAGAATTATAGGCATATGCTACCATGTCCTGCTTACAAACCCACTTTTTTTTACTGAGAACACAGGAAAACTACAGTCCTTAACATGCCCTGTAGTTCAGAGGATGCATGTAATGATTTCTGGCTAGAGTAATGTAGATGGCAGTGATGTAAGGCAACTCTTGACGAACCTCTAAAATCTCTTGAGAGAGTCTCTGTATTCTGTATCAACACTCATCCTGAAGAAAATCCGCTGAAGATCCAGAAGAAGAATTCTGAACTCTTAGAGGACAGTAGAACCACTAACTTGATGTGGTTCTGGATACTAAGTCACTGTGCAGGCATGAGTGACCCAGCAGAGCTATCTTACTAAGAATATCTGAATTTAAATTTGCATAAGTAGGAAACAAACTTTTATTGTCTTTGTCCATTTAGAGTTGGATAATTTTTATTCCTGTAGAATAGAATGACCAACCTTCACTTAAACCTACTCACACTTCAAAACCCACTTGAAGAGCTTCCTTCTCTCTCTCTTGAGTACTTTAGCTGAAGCTAACCCAAATTCATGTGTCCCTTGGAAAGGTTCTGATCACAGTGTAGTGCAAAACATTTCCCCACATCCTTTCCTATCTCCCACTAGACTGGAAGCATGTCAAGAGCAGGGACTTGTCTTAGTCACTGTTATAAACTTATTCCTGATCTCTGTATCTGAAACATTCTAGGTTCTCCTGGGAAATGATGGAACCTACGCTTGAAGAAGCAAGATCTGTTTCACCAAACTTTGTGTTATTATATATTGCTCCTCAGACAGGACTAGAGGGGGCACGAAGCCTAGATCCCATGGATCTGAAGTGCGGGCCCAAGTCTCAACAGCCTTCTCTGGGCAGTAAGAAAGTCCAAGGTCCTGAAGGAGATATTTTCTTCCTCTTCCCACCTTCCATGAGCATGACCGCAGATAGCTGGCTAACTATAGCCAAAGACAGGAATGGGCTATTATTAAAAGGCATGGCTCAGCTTTACAGAGAAGATGGTAAGAGCCATTGGGATGGATGTTATATCTCCTGGATACCAATGCGGGGAAGTGGCCCTGATTCCTATCTGTGCACCAAGATCAGGCACCAAGCAGTCAGGATTGAAATTCCCTACCCCAAGATTTTTGTTCAACTATGAAATGCCTTTCTGAGTAGACCAGAGAAGAAGAAAACAGCAATGTCCAGCTGCAAAGCTAGAAGAGGGCAGATGGCAGTGGCTCGGGGGACCCTTCTATGGTGCTGTCTTTTCTGGGAACTGTATTGCATGCACTGTATGACTGGCTAGGGGTGAGGGCTCCAATGTGCAAATGTGCTTGTGTGGCAATTTCCAAGGGTGCTTTTCTTTTTTCTTTTTTACTGTAACTCAAGTCATGTCAATGCATTTAGAAACTAGAGTGGTTTTCTTCAGATGTTCAAACAGATTTTTACTTCCTCACTTCAACTCTCAATCTCTATGTCCTCATTGACCATGAACTTGTGAAAAAAAAAATGGAGGAGGATTATCCTGAATCATTTACCTAGAACTTGGACTGGGTGTAAACAAGTCAAAAGTTAGCATAACTTCTAAGAAATCAGAGTGGCTGAAATGTTGGAATGCTTTTCCAGTGGCTGCAAAGTTTACAAAGTGCAAAGACCATGAGCACCAATAAATATTTACAATAAGTTCCATAAGATCAGTCCCTGGCCAGGCATGCCTGTAATGCCAGTACTTGGGAGGCCAAGACAGGAGGATTGCAGGTTCAAGGCCAGCCTTGGCAACTTTTTTTTTTTTTGTGGTACTGGGGATTGAACCTAGGGGCATTCTACCTCCGAGTTACACCCCCAGCCCTATTTTTTATTCTTTATTTTGAAACAGGGTCTCACTAAGTTGCAGAGGTCCTCACTAAGTAGCTGAGGCTGGTCATGAACACGTATCCTCCGGTCTCAGCCTCACAAGTACTGGGATTACAAGTGTGCACCACCACGCCCGGCCAACCTCAGCAACTTAATGAGATCCTCAGCCACTTAGTAAGACCCTGTTTCAAAATAAAATAGGGTTGGGGGTCTATCTCAGAGGTAGAATGCCCCTGGGCTCAATCATCAGTACTGTAAATAAATAAATAAATAAATAAATGAATAAATGAATAAATAAATAAATCATTGAGTGAACTATACATACTTAGGCAATGTCTCATTTTATGTTTTAGAGGAGTGAAAAAGCCATAGTTTATAGAGTACCAAATGTGTGCTGGTTCCTATTTATTCCGTGAGAACTGTTTACTGAGCTTACCATAAACTGGCTACTGCAATGTACAAAGTTGAGTAAGATTTCATTCTTGACCATAAGGATCAAGAATCAAATGAACTCAATTCAATTCAGTTTTTCCCAAAGTCACTGGGTGGGTCTTCACGTGTTAAATGAGCTTTTAGTTCACAGAGATTCTCAGTCCAAACCACCAAAACACAGACCAGATTCTTTTAGCCCTGGAAGTGACCAGAGAGGATGCTTGGAAGATAGGAAAGGGAATGATTATGAAAATGATGAGCTAACAGGTTTGGGTGGGGTCTGACGAACCCGGGGCACCGGGAGAGAAACGAAGCCACATTGCATCATTCTTTTTTTTTTTTTTTTTGCGGTACCGGGG
>PVJS01041315.1:0-18009 GCA_004027185.1 Glis glis
CCTCCGCACTACACCCCCGGCCCTATTTTTTTATGCTTTATTTTTGAAACCGGGTCTCATGAAGTTGCGGAGGGCCTTACTAGGTGAGAGAGAGAGAGAGAGAGAGAGAGAGAGAGAGAGCACATGCGCACTGAGGCTGGCCGCGAACCCGGATCCTCCGGTCTCCGCCTCCCAAAGTACTGGGATTACAAGCGTGTGCCACCACGCCCGGCGACTTGTGTCTTTCTTTACCTACAGAAGTGGCAGATGTCGCTTTGACACAACTCTGTTGAAACACAGAACTCTACATTTTCCATAGAGAGGGCTGGATTGTTCTAATTTTTCCCCAGGTACCACGACTATGTGTCCTGTGGCAATCCCCAGGAATCCTGTAAGGGCGCTGTTACCTGTGATCTGTAGGTCTGTCTCACCCACATGTGTACTGTGTCCCACAGCAGATGCCACTCCCACCTCCACAGGGGTGATCTGCAAAGTCTCAGACCATGCCAGTCTATTGCTTGCCACGTGAGTCTTTGTGGCCACACTGGCTGGTCTCCTGCTGGGGCACTCATTAACTTATGGTCTCTTTGAGTTCTGCTCTTAATCTCTGGGGGAGAGGGTGGACTCAGCTGCACTGCTGCAGGTTCTGGTCAGGCCTCTGGGCACTCTCTTCTCTGCTGAGCATGGAGCAAATTGCTGCTTTCTTTTATCGCTGATGATCTGCAAATGCTGGTCTTACAACAGGTCACTGGCTTCTTTGTTGGTGGCCTGCAGAAGCCGCAATGCTGGTAGCCACTGGCACAGTCCAACTTAGATGGCACCACTGCCACTTCTGCCAATGCAGCAGTTCGGGTTTCTGTCTAGCATGGAGCTAGTTGATGCTCGCTTTTGTCGCTGCTGATCTGCGGCTGTTGGATTTATCACAGGTCACTGGCATCTTTGTTGATGGTATGTGGAAGCGGCAACACGTGTAGGTGCTGGCGTGGTGCCGCCAAGATGGCACCACAACAGCCACTACCACCGCTGCCGTTCGGGTCTCTGCTGAGCGCAGAGCGAGTTGCTGCTGATCCATGGCTACTGGATTTAGAACAGGTCACTGGCATCTTTCCTGGCTGTGTGTGGAAGGTCCAATGCTGGCAGCCAACAGTGTGGTTCTGCCAAGATGACGCCACCACAGCCATTGTCGCCACTGCTGTTCCGGTCTCTGCTGAGCGTGGGGTGAGCTACTGCTCACTTTTGTGCTGCTGATCTGCAGCTGCTAGGCTCACAACAGGTCTCTGGCTTCTTTGTTGGTAGTCTGTGGAAGCTGCAATGCTGGTAGCCGCTGGCACAGGCTGGCCAAGATGGCACCACCTCCGTTCCCTAGGAAAGGCACTTGTAGCTTTTTACTGTCCTCTGTTTTGTCTTCTGGCTTTGATACCATCATGATTCAAATTTTTTGTTCTTTAGTTCAGTTTTTTGTTGCTTTTCTTCTATGTTGGGAAGGTGCTTTCTCGAAGATTGAGACCCAAGTCTCAGAGAGATTGCAACATGGTGTCTCCCTCAGTTGCCATCTATGAAACTCTACATATAACTCTTTAAATTTAGTTTCATTTTCACTTAATAGGCTCAAAAGAAACAAATTTTGACTATTTTCTTAAAAGCTTCTTCTTGTTTATCTGCCTTTTATTATGAAAATTTGGACAAAAGGATTGTAATATATAATTTGTTTTATAATATATAACAACATATGAAACAAAATATTTTAGATGATCTGCTCTTCAATTCTATCTCTACACTCTAATTTTAACTTGAATATTTCTTGTCAGCAAGCCATAGAGGAATATAACCACTCTGTAGTGTTTTTTTCACTTATCTGATTTTTTATTCAGAATTTATAGCTTAGGGGTCTATACTAAATTAGAATTTTTATGTATAAAAATTTCCAAATTCTTCTGTTCTCTGCTCATAAAAAGTAATACTATGGCTTAATGCCTTAAGTTTTGTTTCATGAATCAAATGAATAGTGCTATCTGATACTAGGCAGATATTGAGTTATCAATTTATTTAATTATTTTTATTTACTTATTGATGCATTGTAATCATACATCTTGATGGGTTTCAGGGTGCTAGAAGTATACATGCACACATCTGTCAATTCGCCCTCCCCCAATTCCCACCCCCATTCCTTCCCCCTTCCTTCCTACTCATAATCAGCATAGTAGTTGATTTTGCTAAGTTTGGGTATGGACATCCTGTGCTTTAGGGTATTTTCTTCTTCCCCCTCCTGTTTCCCTCAGTTAGGTTGCCTTCTTTACTCATCTAAGGTTTTCTCTGCATTTGTTATTGTTTATGTTTTTAATGATTGCCATTGTAATTGGGGTTAGGTGAAATCTCAGGGTAGTTTTGATTTGCATCTCTCTGATTGCTAATGATGTTGAACATTTTTTCATGCATTTATTGTCCATTTGTATTTCTTCTTTTGTGAAGTGCCTATTTGGTTCACTTGGAAATAAACCCCACTTTCTCACCCTGCACAAGAGGAAATTCAAGATGGATCAAAAACCTGGAAATTAGACCAGAGACCTTGCAGCTACTTGAAGAGGGTATAGGTCCAATTCTTTAACACATAGGCACAGGTGAAAACTTCCTCAACAAGACCCCAAAGGCACAAGAAGTTAAAAAGAGGATCAATACGTGGGATTGCATTAAACTCAAGAGCTTCTGAACAGCAAAGAAAACTATCAAGAATCTCAACAGTGAGCTGACAGAATGGGAGAACATTTTTTACCAGGTAGTCCTCTGATAGAGGACTAATATCTAGAATATACAGACAACTAAAGAAACTCACCGCTAAAAACACAAACAACCCAATCAAAAATGGGCAAGTGAACTAAATAGGCACTTCACAAAAGAATCAGAATAGAAGGAACATACCTCAACATCATAAAGACAATATACAATAGGCCCACAGCCAAAATGTTGAATTGGGAAAAACTTCAAGAATTCCCCTTAAAAACAGGAACAAGACAAGGATGTCCACTATCACCTTTTCTCTCTCTTATATTAGTTATTTGGGTTGATTCTCTCTTTTGGTTAGGTTGGTTGGTGGTTTATCTATCTTGTTTATTTTTTCGAGGAACCAGCTTTTGGTTTTGTTGATTTTTGTATTTGTTTTATTCTCGACTTCATTGATTTCTGCTCTTTTTTTTAAATAATTTCCTGTCTTCTACTGGCTTTAGGGTTAGATTGTTACTGTTTTTCAAGGGCTTTGAGGTGTGTCATTAGGTTATTTATTTGGTGATTTTCTGTTCTTTTTATGTGAGCACTCAGTGCTATGAATTTTGCCCTAAATACTGCCTTCAGAGTGTCCTAGAAATTTTGATATGTTGTATCTCTGTTTTTGTTTGTTTCTAGGAATTTCTTAATTTTTCTCCTTATTTCTTCTGTGAGCCATGCCTCATTCAGCAGTGTGGTGTTCAATATCCACGTGTTTTTGAGGTTTCCCTGGGTCTTCTTATAGTTGATTTCTAGTTTCATTCCATTATGGTCTGAAAAGACGAAGGGGATTATGTCACATTTTTTGAACTTGCTAGTACTCACTTTGTGGCCTAGGATATGGTCTATTTTTTTTTTTTTTGCAGAACCACGGATTGAACCCAGGGGCGTTCTACCTCTGCGCTACACCCCCAGCCCTATTTATTTTGAAAGCAGGTCTCACAAAGTTGCGGAGGGCTTCACTAAGTAGAGAGAGAGAGAGAGAGAGAAAGAGAGAGAGAGAGACAGGGAGAGAGAGAGAGCTGAGGCTGGCCGCGAACCCGGATCCTCCGGTCTCCGCCTCCCAAAGTACTGGGATTACAAGCGTGCACCACCACGCCCGGTGGATATGGTCTATTTTAAAGAAGGTTCCATGAGCAGCTGGAAAAAATGTGAATTCAGCTGTAGTTGGGTGGAATATTCTGTATGTGTCTAGTAGGTCCATTATGGCATTCTTTAGTTCTACTGCATCTTTACTGACCTTTTGTCTTGAAGATTGATCTAGTGATGTGAGACAGGTGTTGGTGTTTCCCAATATTATTGTATTGGGATCTGTGTGTGACTTAATGTCACGAAGAATTTCTTTTATGAAAGTGGTCACATCAATGTTTGGGGCATAAATGTTGACTATTGTTATATTCTCTTGCTGGATTGTTCCTTTTACCAGTAAGAAATGACCGGCTTTGTCTCTTCTAATAAGTTTAGACTTGAAGTCTAATTTGTCTGACATTATAGTTGCTACTCCTGCTTGTTTTTTAGTTCCATTAACATGGTTTACCTTGCTCCATCCTTTCACCTTTAATTTGTGAGTATATTTTCTTGTAAAGTGTCTTTCTTGCAGGCAGCATGTAGATGGATTTTTTAATCCATTTTGCCACTTTATGTCTTTTGATTTGGGAGTTGAGGCCATTTATATCAGTGTGATTATTGAGAGATGAGTTTTCCTAACATTTTGAGTTTTAATTTCTCTATGGGGTAGTGTTTGTTCTTTGCCTAGTTGTTCATTTGATGGAAATCATTGTTTCTGTGGTTCTTTCATTTCTTTATTATTTCTTCTTTTTAGTTTAACTCTTTGAGTATTTTCTCTATTGCTTGTTTGGAAGACATGAAGTCTTTCAGCTTCTGTTTGTTGTGGAAGGTTTTTATTTCCCCATCAAATTTGATAGATATCTTTGCTGGGTAGGTAAATCTTGGCTGGAAGTTGTTTTCTTTCAGAGTTTGGAATATGTTGCTCTAGGCCCTCCTGGGTTTCATGACTTGGTTTGAAAAGTCAGGAGTGATTCTTATTGGTTTGCCTGTGAATGTTACTTGGTGTTTTACTTTCATTGCCTTTAAAATTCTATCTACATTCATCAATTTGATTTTGTGGCATGGTGAACCTCTTCTCTTATCTTGTCTATTGTGGGTTCCATTGTTTCCGGTACCTGTGTGTTGACATCTTTATTATGTTTGGAAATTTTTCTAATATTACTTCTCTGAAAAGATTATTGATTCCTTTGGTTTCAGCTTCTATTCCCTCTTCTATACCTATTAATCTTAGTTTTGCTCTTTTAACATTGGCCGAGATCTCTTCAATGTCCAATTCATGCTGTCAAATTGGTTTTATTTTCTTTAAATTATATACAACCCATTCATTTTTAGAGAGGCTATCATCTAGGATTGAGATTCTATTTTACATGTGGTCTAGTCTATTGTTGATAGTTTGTATTGATGCCTTCATTTCAATTATTGCATTGTTCACTTCCTTCAGAGCTTCTTTTTGAATTTCTGTTCAGGGTGTCAGATTCCTTGTTTATTTGTTCCTTAATTTCTTTCAGGCTCTCTCTGAATTCTTTGGAAATCCTGTATCATTTTTACTGTTAAAAGTCTGAAATGTCCTTCTGGCAATCTTTCACTTCTGTGTTGGCAGGTTCTGTTGTTGTGGAGTTGTGGGAGCTCATTCTTCTTTGTTATTCTTCCTTCTCAACATTTCAGGTTTCTTAAGTTTATACCTTTGTTGGTTTTGGTAGCTCTCTCTCACTCTGTAGGTTTCCTATGTCTAGTCTCGCTCCGTTTATAGTATCTTATTCTGGAGGTAGATACTTGCTACTAGGCAAGCCTTAAAGGTGAATAGCCCTTACTGAATGGTTATTATCAGCTCTTCGTTGTGTTTATTACCCTTTAAAACTGATTTTGAAATCTATGTCTTGTATCCCTCCACTCTTGTTCTTCCTGTAGGTCATCAGTACTGGGTTGCAGTTACCTTAGAGCTCCTTCTGCCTGCTGCACTGGTGAAGTTGGTGGGTTTCAGGTGTTAAGGTCCAGAGACCTGTCGCCTCCGTAATAGGGAGTAGACTCAGAGGTGTGAGCTGAGCAGTTTGTGCCTTTCAGTTGCCCAGTGCTGCTCGTACCCCTCCCACTGCAACTGTGCATCTTCACTTTCTCCACTGGGCCTGTCCCTACTTCTCTCTCTGTCTGTACATATGGCAGGTGTCACCAGAGTGGGACCCAGGGCCTGTGTCTCTCTTTTCCTAAAGAGGCAGCAGATATCGATTTGACCTGACTGTGCAAACACAGAACTCCACATTTTCCATGGAGAATGCTGGGTTGGTCTGATTTTTCCCTAGGTACCATGACTGTGTGTCCTGTGGCGATCCCTGGAAACCCTGCAAGGGTGCTGTGACCTGCAGGCTGTAGGTCTTTCCTGCTAGAATGTCGCTGGGGGCTTTCTCCTTATCCGTGCTTCTGCTATGTCTTACAGCAGACCCCACTCCCACCTCCACAGGGGTGATCCACAAAGTCTCAGACCCCATGAGTCTATTGCTTGCCACAGAAGTCCCCATGGCCGCACTGTGTGATTCCCCCCCACCAGGGTAGCTCATTAACTTATGGTCTTATTGAACACTGCTCTTAATCTCTTGGGGAGTGGGTAGGTTCAGCTGCTGCCACAGGTTCTGGTCAGGCCTCCAGACACTCAGGTTTCTGTAGAACATGGAGGCAGCTGCTGCCCGCTTTTGCCATTGATGATCCGCAGTTGCTGGACCCACAACAGGTCGCTGGCTTCTTTGTTGGTGGTCTGTGGAAACTGCAATGCTGTTAACCACTGGCGTGGCCTGGGTAACATGGTGCCACCATTGCCATTAGAAACTCTGTCGAGCGTGGAGCAAGTTGCTGCTTGCTTTCATTGCTGATGCTCTGCAGTTACTGGACTTACAACAGGTCGCTGGCTTCCCGGTTGGCAGTCTGTGGAAGCTGCAATGCCGATAGCCACTGGCACAGCCTGCCCTAGATGGCGCTGCTGCTGCTGCCACTGCCATATGGGTCTCTGTCGAGCGTGGATCAAGCCACTGCTCGCCCTCATTGCTGATGCTCTGCAGTTGCTGGATTTACAACAGGTTGCTGGCTTCCCTGCAGGCAGTCTTTGGAAGCTACAATGCCAGCAGCTGCCAGCATGGCCCGGCCAAAATGGTGCCACCACTATTCCCTAGGTAAGGTGCTTGGAGCTCTTTACTCTCCTGTTCTGTCTTCTGGATTTGATTCTGTCATGCTTCAAATTTTTCATTGTTTAGTTCAATTTTTCACTGCTTTTCTTCTCTTGTCAAGAAGCTGCTTTCACGGCAATTGAGAGCAGAGTCTCAGAAGAATCATGACGTGGTGTCTCCCTCAGTTGCCATCTTGGAATCCCTTGAGTTATTTAAATGGGAACTCTTTGTGATAGACAAAAAGGAATGAGTGATAATGTGAGTATTGGTTGCCAGAATACACAGAAGTAGAATTAACAATGAGATTTATATAAGAGAAAACTAACTCTATACAGTTTCTCCCAAAAAGAGAACCTAAGATGGAAACTGGAACAAAATCAAAAAGGAATTAAATTGAAAACCTATTTAAGAATGATATCAAAAGTAAAAAAATACATTTGAAGATTTATCAAGATTGTTGAAATATATGTTATCTAATAAGTTTGAAGTTGTATAAAATTCTAATAGATGTTTTTAACATGTATTAGTCAATTTTTACAAAAACATCTGCTCTTGTTTTAATTGAGTCTATATATTATTTGGGAGAAAAATGCCATGTTAATAATATTGATTCTGGTATATCTCTCTGTTTATTCAGGATTTTCTTAATTTTCCTCAGCAATGTTTTGTATTTCCAATGCCAGCCTAGTGCTTAGAACCCAAATGTAATTCAGCTGTATTTTGTTAAAATGAAACTATATAAATCTATCATAAGATAAATTAAACTTTAAATTTATCTTCCTCCATCTAGGTCCCCCTTCCCAGGAGTCCATTTATCTCTCAGTGGATTAATCTATCAAATAGATGAATCCATGTAGGAGACAGAGTCATAAGACAGAGCCTTAAGCCCCACCTTTGAACCTTGCTGCATTGGGACCATGCTTTCCACACGAGATTTTGGAGAACATTCAGATTCAAACCATAACACTGAGAAAGTACTCTTATCCAGAGCACATAAAAATTCTCATTGCCTAGTAACAGGAAAACAAGCACTCCAATAAAAATAGGCAGAGGATTAATAGACACTTCATCAAAGAAGTATAAATGGCAAGGAAGCATTTGAAAAGATGCCCAGTATCCTGTAAATTAAAATAAAAAAAGAGGAAAAAACTACTGGTACATGCAGCAAATGGAGGGATCACAAGGTAATTATTTGGAGTGAAAAGAATGCAGAAAAAATGAATATTTATTTTAGATACTATTATGTAAAATTCTAGTAAGTGCAAACTAATCTGCCAACAAAAGCAGATTATTGTTTGTGTGAGGATAGAGAAAATGATATTGGAGTTAAACAAGAGGGAAGGGTTAGCAAGGGGTACTAAGAACATCTGAGAGTGATGGACATATTCTTTTTGCTTGTTTGATTTTTAGTGGTGGGGATTGATTCAAAGCCTTGTGCATGCTAAGCAGGTGCTCTACAACTGAACTCAATCCCAGCCTTGAGGAGTATATTCTTTATTTCAATTGTGGTGATGGCTTCTGGGATTAAAAAAAATCTACTGCACATTGAATTCCTTAATAAAACTGATTGAAAGCTAAGGAAGAATATTAGAATTGTCTTTAATCTAAATAAATATATTGTTTCCTAAATTATAAATAGTAAGTTGTTGTACTTTCTTTATAATAAAAGCCTGTTAAAGACTCTCCCATTTTTGTGCAAATGTTAGTCACCAAATTTGATTTCTAATTAACAAAATATCTAGTTCTAGTTTTATAAGGCTTTACCTTTATATATGTTTTTCACAAAGACAAAATCACCCCTTTGCACTGTTGAGAATAACAAGTGATTTCTGAGGGGCAAAGGATCCTGGGTGGTTCTTTTGTTCTGGGTGTTCAACAAACCTGGTCAAATATGAGAGAAAGAATTAAAAAAATGTTTTCTATCATGACAATCAGAACACAACCAATATATAGTTACGACTTTTTTTTTGAGTCTCTGAGTAACTTAAAGAAATATATAGACTGCTTAATGGGAGAACAAAACATTTTTTGTCTCTTGAAAGCCTCATGCCATGGGAGTCTAGCCAAGTCCTAGTCCAATTTTGACTCAGAGAGAAAAAGAGAGAAGTTTTCACAAAGATTTTATGAGCTTCACAATTTAAACAGTCCCTTCCCTTCACAACATTCACACACAAACATCTGGGGCAGGAATGGGGTAGGGAAATACTTCTTAGAAGAGAAAGCAAAGCTAAAGTCGGTTTCACAATCAGACTTTGTGTAACACCTCAATTCTGTAGACCCTATGTTGCCCAATTTTAACATAACAGAGCAAAAAGTTTCTATTGATAAAAAAGATATAAGGTATCAGAAGTGATTCTCTAAAATAATTAGCTCAAAGATTGAAGAAAATATGAAATCTAACTCTAAGATGTTTGCCATTCTAGCCGAAGGGAGAAGGAACTGTCTTCAACTTAGGGAAGAATATGAACATGTTATGACTTAATAATTTAACTAATTTTGTTGTGGAGATAAACTAGTTTATCTTTATCTATTACACTCATAATAAAATAGTCTCCTCACCTTTAATGCCCTATGCCGTAGCTTTTGATTTGCAGATATGTATTGCCATACAACAGGGGTGATAAGAACCATCCTTTAGCCCTCTGACAATAGTGATCTAGGCTGAGATGTACAAAAGTAGAGAATAGTAGTGAAGTCTACTATTCCTGTTGCCAATTCTCTATTACTAGGAGACTATGAGAATTCTCTAATAATAGAGAATTGGCAATGGGAACAGATACAGAAAAGAAAGAAATTAATAACACTCAGTATAGTAGGCTGACTAAGCAGATGCTTAAAGTATTTTGCAAAGAAGGGTCTCCCCCTAATAATGCAGTAATCTAGAAATAAACTACTTTAACTTCCCCATATTGTTTTGTTTTAAAAATAAGATGTATTTCTTTGCTTAGTGTCCTTTTTATTTTTAACTGCATGTGGTAAAGTCATAATCTCTTAAATGCTCATGTTCTTAGTCTATATGCCCAGATCCTCAGTTTCCTGCTGCTCAGGCAAAGCAGGAAGCCCTTACTTCATGTAGCTTAAAAGCTTTTACCTTTTTATGCTTGTCCCAAAATATGCTGGCTATAAGCAGTTTTCCCTTTCATTATTTTCAGAAAGAGTATAAATCAAATCATTCTGGTCACGGTGACCCTGTACATATGACACTTATGCACATTTTATTTTGTGTTTCACAACAGGTGATGAAGACAATAAAAATTAAGCCGGGTAGGATGTTTTGTGTTGAATAACAGTCTATTTTTATGTGGACTATAATCTTCCATGAATATAAGCATTTAGAATAAAGGCTAGTTTTTGTTCTTTGCAACAAATTGAGAAAAAAATCATTTTCTAAAATCCTCATCCGGCACTCCATTTCTGAAGTTACCTTTTTGTTAGTAGCTCATGTACAAAGCAAAGTCAGTTGTGTCCTCTACAGACATGTTTTATAGAGCCCGTTGTGTCCTGCTGCTTTACTGGAAAATCATGGATTTCCTAAGGAGAATTAAAGCTTGAAAGATTTATAAATCGAATGAAACTTTTTTGCTCAATTAAGTCAAATAATTACTGAATTTCTGAGCCTAGTTGCTGGACTTCTTTGGCTTCAAATTCCATTCACATCCTAATGAATGACTCCCAAACTTATACCTTTATTCTCAAACTTTCCAGAATCTCTTACATCTAAGTATCTACACAACATCTCTAACTAAATGTCCAGTGGGCATTTTGAAATAACCATGGGCAAGACCAGCAGCAGTGGTCTTGGGTTCAGCTAACCATTTATACCCATGGGAATCAATCATAAGCCATGTGGCACCAGGCTCATTGGCTTTGCAGGACACAAATGGGAGATGATGGAGGACTGCAGCAGGTGCACCATCGGCAGGAGTCTAGGATGCTTTGGTCTAGCCATTCGAGTGACAGCTCATGTCAGAAGAGGCCACTGGGTGGGTTTAGTACCATCTTTGCTTAGGAGGTCCATGCCTCATAGTATTTGTGTAATTAACCTGTGGGAACATCTTTTAGTAATCCATAGATGAATGAATGATTGGATATACCCATCATAAGATCCGTAATCGTTGGAAGCCCCAGAGCTGCAGCTTCTCAACAGGTACTTAAGGTTTACTCTTTGTCCTTTTAGTGTCTGACAATGTTTCTAATTAGCATTACATTTGCCATAAGCAATGTTGACTGATGCCAAAGCTGGCATTTCACAATTCAAGGGAAACAGTGCTAGAATGTTAACCCAAGACAATTTTCTGATGGAAAGTTTCTTTTATTGTACTGCAGTACATAACAGCACCCAAAACACATTTGCCGAATGAATTAATCAATGAACCAATCAATGAACAAGCTACTAGAGATGAAAACTTCAAACACAGTTAAGAAAATTAAAAGTCAAATGATAGCCTGGGAGAAAATATTTGCAAAACAGATATCTGATAAAGGGCTTTGTTTAGAATATACAAACGATTTCTACAATTCGTTAATAAGAAACCAAAAATCCCAGCCAGGCGTGTAATTCGAGTACTTGGGAGGCTGAGACAAGGGGATTGCAGATTTGAGGCCAGCCTGAACAACTTAGTGAGCCCCTCAGCAAAATTAGCTAGACCCTGTTTAAAAGTAAAAAAGTAGAAAAAGGGCTGGGGGTGTATCTCAGAGGTGGAATGCCCCTGGGTTCAATCCCCAGTACAAAAAAAGAAAAAAAAAAAAAAAGAAAAAAAAAGCCAAAATTTTTTTCAAAAAATAGGTAAGAGTTTTTATTGAAGCAGGTATATAAATGACAAAAATATGCATGCAAAGACATTTCATATCATTATCTATAAGGGAAATGCAAATGTGAACCACAATAAACTATTTCTACTCATTCACTAAAATGGCAAAAATTAAAATGCAGGCAATTCCAAGGTTTAGCAAGCACATGAAAAATCTGAAACTCTCATACATCGATGGTAGGAAAATCGAATAGTACAGTCTACTTAGGAACATATTTTACTAGTTTTACTAGTTTTTAAAATAAATTTAAATATATATTTATCATAGGATACAACAAACCCACCAATGGTATTTATTCAAGTGACAAGGATACGCAAACACTTGTATGAAAATGTTCATAGCAGCTTTATTTATAATATTCATACTAACTTCAAACTGGAAACTATCCAAATGTTTACTCACTGGTGAATAGATAGACAAGTGTAAAAAATCCACACAACAGAATACTACTCAGCAATAAAAAGGAACAAACTATCAGTACACCCAAATGACCTGCACAGATCTTAAGAACAATGCTCAGTGAAAGATGCCAAAGACTACATACGCTTATGATTTCATTTACATGACATTTTGAAAAATATACACTTTAGTGACAGAAAGCAGATTGGTAGTCACCAGGGTTTGGAGTGGTGGGAGGGGAAGTACTGCAAAGGGACTTCCTGAGTTTTGTGGCCATGGAAATTTACTGTATGTCTATTTACTAGTACAAGGCAGACTTTAAGAAGGAGTAAGGAGTAAGGTAATAAATAAGCATGTTTCTTTAAGCAGGCTATAGAATTCACTTTGAAAATAATAATATTATAAAGTAAAATATAAGAACCTTGACAAAAATACACAAACAATAGTAGAGGAATGGAGACTATTCTTGGGAAAAGCTCTGCAGTGTTTCTGGTTGCAGGATTTTGCTAAAATGAATAATTTTGTTTAACACTTGCTTTCTGTTTACTGTCCAACTAACATATTCCCTGAAGATATGGACTTTCATGTGATGCAGAGGAAGGAAATAAGATGAACTAAACACTTTGTGCTTCTGTTTTCTAATCATCAAATAATAGCCTTCTTTCTTCAAAAAGGAAGAAATACATTTTTCCCATGTATTATAAACTGGGAATATACTCACATACAATTCCTTTAATTGTTAAATATTTCTGTTTACAGCTTATGTCATTTGTGGGCCCTAAAAGTTTATAAGTGATTTAAATCTAGTGATATAAACTTTAGAAATGGAGGCATTCAAATGTATATTCAACAATTATGATGGTATAAATTTTACCCAATCACAATTTTATCTTTATTTTATTTATTCTGCCTGACGCTTGATTTCTCCAACAGGAGATGCAATATTTTTTTCCATCTTGAACATATGTTTTTCTTAAAGTCAAGTATTTTTTGTCAAATAACAGGATACAGACAAAATATGAGGAAGGGGGAGGTTTTTTTTTTTGCGGTACCGGGGATTGAACCCAGGGGCGTTCTACCTCCGTGCTACACCCCCGGCCCTATTTTTTATACTTTATTTTGAAACCGGGTCTCACGAAGTTGCGGAGGCCCTCACTAGAGAGAGAAAGAGAGAGAGAGAGGGAGAGAGAGAGAGGGAGAGAGAGAGCTGAGGCTGGCCGCGAACCCGGATCCTCCAGTCTCCGGCTCCCAAAGTACTGGGATTACAAGCGTGCGCCACCATGCCCGGCTAAGGGGGAGGTTTTTGTTAGACATAACAATAACCACTCTGCATAACATTAAATATGTTAGTCTGTGTCAGAGAAAATAAAAATAAAATCTGTTGCATTGTAAAAATACACTTAAACTTTTCTATCTAAATCACATATTATTTTTTAGTTACTAAATCTCCAAGTGTACTCCTGAATTAAATCTCTATAACATTAAAAAATTTATTGAAGGATAACAAATAGAAAAAATATACCAATCATATGTGTACAGATGGATTTTCAGAAACTACCATACTTGTTGCCAGCACCAAGATCAAGAAACATAACATCACCAGAAACTCCCTCAAGCTCTCCATGCCACTCCACCTCCCCAGGGAGGAGTTACAGGTTAGGTTAGCCCGGGTTCTAACTATGCAAATGGAATCTCACAAATGCCTTCTCTTGAGCATGGCTTCCCTCATTCGATGTTATGCTGTGAGATTCATTCTTGTGTTTAACTATAGTTTGTCTCATTGTGTTAATATCCTACTGTGGAAAAATAGCACAGTTTATTTGTTCATTCTGCAGACCTTGGTCATTTAGGTAGTTTTTAGTTTTGCAAATTATGAATAATACTACTAAGAATAGTTTTGTCTGTATGTTTTTGTAAGTGAATAAACTGCTGTTGGGCATGTGTGGAATTACTAGGTTATGAGGTTCTATTCAAATGGGGTAAATACTGCCCAAGTTCTCAACGTGATTGTATCAACTTAAATTCCTACCAGCAGCGTTTAATTCTGGTTTCTCTCTACCAGAAACTGTTATTTTCTATCTCAAAGTATTTGAGACATTCTAGTAGATGGGCTTTGTTGAATCGTGGTTTTATTTTATTTTATTTTTTTGTGTGTGGTACTGGGGATTGAACCCAGGGGCATTCTACCTCTGAGTTACACCCCCAGCCCTATTTTATTTTTATTTTGAAACAGGGTCTCACTAGTTTGATGAGAGTTGCACTACTTGCTAAGGCTATCCTCGAACCTGCGATCCTCCTGTCTCAGAGAATTGTGGTTTTAATGTGGGTTTTCCTGATGTCTAATAAAATTGCGGACAGATTTTACATGCTTATTGGCCATTGAAATATCCTCATTATGAATACTTGTTCAAGCTTTTTGTGTGTTTCAAATCATACTGCAGTAAAGACAAGACATTTGTACCATCACATCAAAAAACCACTGGGCATTACCTTGAAAGACAGAACATTTGCATATCATACAGTCCAGCAATTTCACTTCTAGGTATGCCATGGAGAAAATTTTGTACCTCTGTACCGTGATTATTAGTTTTCTATTATGAAAAATGATAATTTTAACAGCAGAATGGGTTAATAAATTATGTAGTATCGACACAATAAAACACACAGTTGTAAAAATAAAATACACATAATTAGCTAAATTATGGATGCTTAATTTTGAGTACATAGAAATATTTATGACAAAAGAGTTTTTAGTTTGTTCTTCTGTGTGTGTGTGTGTGTGTGTGTGTGTGTGTGTGTCCAGGGATTGAACCCGGGGGCATTCAGCATTCTCCTCTGAGCCATACATTCTCAGCCTTAGTTTAGTTTTAATTTGAGATCAGTTCTAAGTTACAGTGCATTTACCTCAAACCTGCAATCCTCCTGTTTCAGCCTCCCAAGTACTGGGATTACAGGTGTGTGCCACTATGCCAGGCAAAGAGTTTTTAAAATTAAAGTAGTGACTAACACAAGATTTAGGATAGTGATTTGTGCTGAGCTGGGCAAGAAGCAGGAAAAGAGGAGGAGGAGAGACGCATGAGTGGAGGTGAATAGCACTTTATTTCATGGTTGGGCGAGAGCTTCATGGGTGTTCATTATTTTCATTTTATCTTTTTATAATGTACATATATTATGCATATATATTATTTATATATGTCAAGTTATATACCGAGGACCAGGTGTCTTATTGTAAATGATAAGTAGGGGGAAAAGATTTGCTGTGCTCATTGGTCTCTAATGAGCTAGAAGGCAGAGGCAGCCACTTTAAAGGGCTAATCAGGTGCTTATTGTAATTTTTTACATGACTAATCAGGTCTTATTGTATCAAATAGGTGAGATTATCTACATCACACAAAAGTCCATATCTTCAGGGGATATAAATTAGTGGGACAGTTGAACAAAATTATTCATTTGGGCAAGATCCTGCGGTCAGAGCGTTGAAGAATTTTTCCCAAGAACAGTCTGTATTCCTATACTATTGTGTATTTTTGTCAAGGTTCTTATATTTTACAATATTGTTATTTTCAAAGTGAATGCTATGGCTTCTTAAAGAAACATGCTTATTTATTACCATCCTCCCCACTCCGCCTTGTCTGCTCTGTCGGGTAAATGGACATATGGTAAGTTTCCATGCCACAGAGATTTCTCTGAAGTCCCTTTGCGGTCCTTCCCCTCCCACCACTCCAAACCCTGGTGACTACTGGTCTGCTTTCTGCCACTAAAGTGTACATTTCCCCAAATGTCATTTAAATGAGGATTATCTTAAAGGCTCCTGCTGCTGGCTCTTGCTGACGGTACAAAGGCACACATAGACAGAAAGTAGAAGTCTGGAGCGCTTGCTGCGGGTCACAGGTCCCCTAGCAGGGATGAGCTTCCTTGGTTGTGTGTTTAACGGACTCCCTCAGCTGGGATTTGGTCATGTGCTGAGCTGACCAAGCCTGGTCTGAGGCTTCCCTGGACCGGCAAGTAGTTTGCTCTTGCTGTTTGCAGTTGATCTCTCCAGTCCACGAAATGAGCTCATGCAGCGATGGTAAAGGTGCGAGTTCTCCACCCTCGCCCGTTAGGGTTTGGAGCTTAATCATCCCTAAAGCCACGTGTTAAAGGCTGGATCCCCAGCCCGTGGTTCTGTGGGCGGTGGTGGGAGCTTTAGGAGGAGCAGCCTCGTGGCAGAGACTGGGGCTGTTAGGGGTGTGCCCTCGGAGGGGATATTAGGGCTCAGCCCCTTCCTCTCCTCTATGTCCCTGCTGCTAGGAGGTGAGCGGTTTCTTCTGCCAAAGGCTCCTGCCATGATGCTCTGTCTCCCCTAGGGTCAAAGGCAACAGGGCCAAGCCACTGTACACTGAAAGCTATCAAACAGGCAAACAAATCTTCCTCCATTGTAGTTGCTTGTCTCAGGTGTTTTACCACAGCAATGGAAAGCTAACACGCTGCCCTTTTTACCAGAGGGCAAGTCGAATCTCTCAATATAACCTTTCTTATGTTTTTAGAGCTCCCATTTATTTTCAAAACACTTCTGAGAGATATAAAATTTTCTGGTCTTAAAAATTTATAGTACCTAATTGTGAAAGTTCACCAGTATGATTGTTTTCTTCTCAAACCATTCTGAATTGTTTAATCTATAGTTGCAACTGGTCACCTTGCCTTGGTCAAAATTCTGTAACTTTGTCTTTAGGATAAAATGGCTCATATGTAACTAAATAAGCCTGAATCTAAGCTTAAAACTTTACTTAAAACTTAATAGAATTTTATGTTGTACAAAAAACAATCACTAGGCATTGCCTTTGCTTACAAATGAACCATTGTGTTACTGACTCCACATGACCAGAGAAAACACCTTCAAAATAAAGGAAGAAAAAAATTTGTTTTTGTTATATTCTAATTTTCTTCTTTATTGTGCGTGTTGAATATCCTAGGGTTTGCAGGTTAGTAAAAATATTGCTGGGACTATTTAAGAAAAAAGTGGGTGGCTCAAATACATACTTATTTTTTTCCTGAAAGTCTATTATACTCCTAAAATTATAGTATAATTATTCATATTTTAAAGTGACATAAATGTTAAAAATCTTCTGGAAAGAATTTAATTTGGGGTATTTAAAAAATCTTGAGCTTTAATGGCTTTTCACTGGTAACTAGAATAAACTATACTTATCACTTGGCAAACTATTTTAATCTCAACTGACTTTACCCGATGGTAAATATTCAGGATACTGTAGATGACTGCGGGTCTGCAGCATAAATCATGGCTGAAAGATATAATCATTCTAATTTTTGGTACTAGGGATTGAACCCAGGGTCACTCTATGTCTGAGTTACACCCCCAGTGCTAGTTTATTTTAAAATAAAATTATATTTTAAGCAGGGTCTCACTAAGTTGCCAAAATTGACCTTGAACCTGCGATCCTCCTGTCTTACCTTCCAAGTACTGGGATTTTAGACATGTGCCACTGCGCCCAGCTACAATCACTGTATTGGACAGGGTTCTCTAGATTAACAGAATACACAGGATGAGTATATTTTAAAAAAAGGATTTATCAGATGGCTTACAGTTTGCAGCAATGTAGTCCCAGGTTCTGACTGCACGTGGAGGGTCAGAGGAACCAGTAGCTGGTCGAACGGTCTAAGAGCTGGAGTCTTAGGATTGGAGCAACCACTAATTTAGTCCCAGTCCAAGACGTGAAGATCAGGAAGCTTCTTTGGAGAAACGATGGTGGAGTTTCAGTTCCAAGAGCAGGAGGCCGAGAAGATCGAGCTCTTCGGAGAAAGGCGGAGCCGGCGGTTGAGGATCTCAGGCGAGAGCAGATGC
>PVJS01041316.1:0-18025 GCA_004027185.1 Glis glis
ACGGGGTCCGCGGCGCGGGGAGGAGCCGGCGGGCGCGGGCGCGGGGGGACAGGGTCCGCGGCGCGGGGAGGAGCCGGCGGGCGCGGGCGCGGGCGCGGGGGGACAGGGTCCGCGGCGCGGGGAGGAGCCGGCGGGCGCGCCGCGCTGGCCGCCGGGGCTCGCACTCGGGCGGAGGAGGGGCGGGGCCGCGAGAGAGACAGGCCGCCGCCGCCCCGGCCCCCGCCGCTGCCCAGTCGCCAGCGCCGCCCGGCCGCTCCCGCCGGCGTGGGGAGGGTCGGCCCGGCCTCCGGAGGGGAGTGTCCGCGGGCCCGGGTGCGGGCGACCGGGGGTCCCCAGGAGGCGGGGCCGGGCGCGGGGGCCTGGAGCCGGTCTCTGCGCCCGCCTCGGGGGTCCGGCGAGTGCCCCGCACCGCGCCCGGGGTCCGGGAACTGTCTCGGCTGTGCCCCGAGGCGCACGGCCGGGCCCCGGAGATGGGAGAGGCGCCGTCGCCGCCCCGCAGGAGAAGCCGGCTCCCTGCAAGAGAGCGGGCCCTGTGCGCCCGGAGCAATTCCCCGCACCCCGGGGGCCTGGGGGAATCCGAAGCCGGACAATGGGCTGGGGTGCCTTGAACCCTCTCCCTTGCCACGTTCTCCTTGTCCAGAATCGCTAGGCGAGGAAATTAAGTGGCAATAGTCACAAAGAGCTTTCCTAAGGAGACGCTTGAGATCCTGAAACATCCTCCCCGCACTCAAAGTTTCCGGATGGATGTTGAAGGCTCTTGAACGACAATCTGAAAAGGCGTCCTCATCGAGAGAGGGGACGCGCTAACGCCCCACCACCTCCCCCACGGGTGGGAGTAAAGAACAGAGTTAAATGGCCAGGAATTAAAATGCCGTTGTTAACTGTGGTTGAATCGCTGGGACTCGGCACTCAGCCAAGAACCCCCCTCCCCCTGTCTCTTCTTCCTGTCAAACTTGCTCCTTTCCCCCAACCTCTCAGCCATTTGTCCCGGATACCTCTACCCACCAGTTGCAGGGACCCAGATCAGCAGTCAGTTTGGGACACCTCTTCACTGCCAATGGCCTGTCCTGTTGAGTCTTCATTTTTAATGTCTTTCCCGTTATCCTGCCCTTTCCAAGCCTAGGGCCACCTTCCTGATATTCCTTGTCTGGCTGCAGCAGCCTCCTCCCTGGTGACCTACGCTGGCTCTCTGCTCGCTTGCATCCATCTACACATACCTACAGGTTAATGGCTCTAGACCACCATCGGGGCAGGCCACTTCCTGCTCCAGAAGCTCTCTGAGGCATTTTGCCAGAGAAAAACTCTACTACCAAAACCATCCAACAACTGACTCACCCCGCAGTACCCACTCCTCAGAGCCTGGAACTGTCTTGATGGGAATCCTCTGCCCCAGAAGGGTCCATGCCTGTATCCCTGAGGAAGCTGCCCATGCTCTTCCCAGAACATCTCCCACAGCCACACCACTTGTGCTCATTGAAAATGAAGTTCCCAGCACGGCATTTCTACTATAAAAGGATGGATGTGTTCTTCCCATTTTGTGAAATCACACACTTGAATTAACAGGGTTTATGGGGAAAATAGAGTTAGGAATAAATGACTCAAAATCTATGTAACATTGCAACCAGAGCACTAACATAAACAGCAACCATTCCAAAATACATAGTAGCAGAGTTTATGAGCCATGTTAAATTCCTAATAAATATTACAGTAAATATAAACATAGGGCTTTACCTTTATAAAAAGATGAAGGTAACTTGAGATCGTAAGGAGAATTGTATGTCTGCTAAGTTGAGAAGATCGACACAAAAAAATGAAAGGGGAATCCTCTGCCCTGCCCCCTCATCTCATAAACCCTCCCAAGTTAGAGCTCATGGCCAAACCAATCCATTAGAGAAGGTAGAGCAAATGGGCATCAGGCGCAGCACCATGAGTTCTCCACAGCTCCATGCTGTCTGCTGTGTTTTGCAGCTGCTGTTACTTGTTGGTGCAAAATATTATAGTGTTGGGAACCCTTGCATATGAACTAACTCAACTACCCCCATTTTACCAGTATCCTTTCCCTACATATCAGTCATGGATGAGTTAATTTGTGTTATGCATGCTCTCATTACAGAAACACCCTGGTAAGAGTAGACTTACTTAATTCTATGCTTGCAGAGTAGCCTGTACAGCATTCCACACATCTATGGATTGCTTAACTACAGGGACTGTTGCAGGCACCAGGGATGCACGGGTGAACAAAAGAAATGCAAAAGTGTCTGCCCTTGCAGAGTATGGGTATTGAACATGGTATCACTGGATGGTTTGCATTGTTTGGTGGTATTATATGTTTCATATGTATGTAGTTTGAATTGATGCCTCCTCTACATTTTAATCTTTTTGTGGGCTAGGATTGAGCCTTATATCTTTGTATCTTCCACAATATTTGGCACGGTAAATAACTATGGAGTCATGTAAATTAGGGCATTTGCTCCCACTGTGTGTGTTGGGGGAGTGGGACTGGGGATTGAACCCAGGGGTGTTCTACTTCCAAGCTATACCCCAAGTCCTTTTTGTTTTGGGTTTGAAACAGGGTCTTGCTAGGCTGCAGAGAGTCTTGCTAAATTTCTGAGGCTGGTCTCAAACCTGCTATACTCCTGTCTCAGCCATTGTATACTTTATGTTATTGAATTCACAGGAGAAAAAGAAGGAAGTGAAGAAAGGAAGGAAGGAAGGAAGGAAGGAAGGAAGGAAGGAAGGGAAAGAAAGAAAGAAAGAAAGAAAGAAAGAAAGAAAGAAAGAAAGAAGAATGAATTGTTTTCTGGAACCATGTTTGCTGTTATTTGGACTAAAATCAAAGCAAGTATCCCAGTTAGGATAATTTGGATCTGAATGATAAATAGATTATATTCAATAGAAAGCAAGAAGTTAGGAATGGGGAAAAAAGGAGAGACTAACTAGAGAAGGAAAGAGATACTAAAAGGCATAGTTCAAGAAGAAAGTACCCACTAAGTTCTGTGGGAAGGTAGCACTGGGGAAAGAAGAAACTTTGAAATACTGTGACTACCAAGTCTATGATATGCCTCATCCAAATTTTCAAGAAACACTGCTAGGCATAAGTGAGGAGGAAATTAAAGGGTGTCTGCAAAGTTTGGTCAAATGACAAGGAGACCTTGAAAGAAAATGATGATGAGCCACTCGGGTAGGTCATACAGTAAAATTACAGTGGTGCCCAACTAAAATGCAGGATTCGGAACCAACTTGCCGGTGCAGATCGCTCTGTTCTCTGAACATCTGGACAGTATACCCCACCCCATCACCAAGGCTAGATATTTTTCATGTGTGAACTCTTTGTATCCTATTCTTTCTGAGTGTGAATCAGCTGGTGTTTAAATGAAATATGCATTTATAACAGAAAAGCAGTTGATGTATTTCCAGGATTGTCAACATACTGAATATTGATTAACTTAAATTTGGCTAATTCATCTTTACAAAAATTTACTTCTCAAATCCACCCTCCCACTTTGAGAGGTTGATATTTCCTAAAACTGTACATGATCCCAGAATTATAGTGCTAAACACAAACTCAGAAATCAAGGCATTTTGAAGATCACATTAAAAGCTAGCTAATTTAAGCCAAGAATCTCTTCAAGGGAACTAAAAGAACAGCAATTCACCAACAGGGTCTGTGAAAAGTCACTGACTTAAAAATGATCACTCTGCTTTCTTGTTCCATGAATGTAATTATATAAACAAGCCATCAGAAATTCTAAGAATCTGTCATTTTCCTCTCCAAATAAATGTTGAGAAATGGCAGTTTTGAGCAGAGAGACTTAGAGAGCTCTACTGAATAAAATTGGCACTCTGGCCTTTGTGAGATAGAAGCCACCATTTTGGCCAGAAAAATGGCCTGGTCAAAGTCACCAGTACACCTAGAAATATTATATGTTCGTTTCTGCTTCCTACAGTCAATTTTTAAGTTAAGGATTAAAAAACTGAAGCCTGTAAATACAAAAGAAACTCTATTTTTACTGAAATCCCATTTCAAGGTGTTTGCCTGTTGAATCAAGCTAACAGAGAACAAATATTGCAAGTGCAAATAGGCATGTAGGGTATTCCAGTACCTCATTACATGGAAGACAGCATCAGCCAGTCAGACACGAAGGGTCATGGGCTCCTCAAAAAAAAAAAAAAAATGGCAGGGCATGGTGGTGCATGCCTGTAATCCCAGTACTTGGGAGGCTGAGACAGGAAGATCTCAGGTTCCAGGCCAGCCTCAGCAACATAGCAAGACTGTCAACAACATAGTGAGACCCTGTTTCAAAATAAAAAATAAAAAGGGGGTGAGCTGGGAGTGTAGCTCAGAGGTAGAATACCCCTGGGTTCCATCTCAAGTACCACAAAAAACAAACAACAAAAAAGAAACAAACAAAAAACAATTCAGTGATCTGCAGAAGACTCCTTTTTCCTTCACAGATGTGTTAAGGACACTGTCTACGTTCCAACCCAGTCAAAGGAAACATGGCCCTCAAAATACTCGCTGCAGCTAAGTCGTAGAAATAAAGGCACAGAGAGCTCTTCCTGAAAAACTAGACTGTTGGCTGCTTCCATCTTCCAGCCACAGTTCCTACCTCCTGGCCATCTTCTCTTCTATAGGTGATGCAGTAGTTTTAATTTGCCCGCCAACTCTTCAAAAAAAAAGGTCTGTATTCCAGCCTCTACTTCCAAAACTAGACTCCATGTGACTTTAGCAAAACTCACCCTAAGACGGTGCTCCCTCTGTTTCCTCCTATTATGTCAATACTACCATAAACAGACCTATCTGGCCCTCATCCAAGGGAGCTTACCCTTGAAACGAGGTGGAAATTTCCATACAATGAGAATTATTTTACTTCAATATTGCTTTATAAGCTGCATATAAATTCTACAACATTCTTAACTGTTTGATAACATCTAACTGGCAAGTTTAACTAACCAAAACTTTACTCATGCCAAATCTTCACCTGCAGACATCTTCCTGTATTAGGAATCTTCCTCAGAAGAGGTACAAAATATAAAGAATCTTGGGGGATTCGCTAACAGTCTTCATGACAGGCATAAAACCATGCAGAGAAAGCATGCTTTGGCTCTTTATAACAAGGCTGGGCATCTGGTCTGTGACTTGTACTTTCAAGAGCTTTATCTTTGCTATTAATTATGTGTTGCTTTCAAAGCCTCTAGGAGGGAAGGTTTTACTTTTACCTTACTAGTACCCACAATAAAATTTGGAAAATACTCAGCATGATTTAAGAGCAATGCTAACAAGAACTTGAAGAAACTATTCCTTTTTTTTTTTTTTTTGCTTTGTGAAGAGAACACGTGTCCTTAATTTGGCCCAGCATTTTAAAAAGAAAAAAATTCAATCTCCAATCTAAAAATCTTTCCTGCTAGGAACTTTATTCTTTTACTCTCTTTTCCAATCTTTTCCTGGAAACAAGAAGCACAAAATGTACACCTGTTGCTGTGGTTTGGAATTGGTTTAAGTGTGTCCACCAAAGGCTCATGTGTTGGGAGCTTGGTCCCCCGTTAGTGACATGGGAGCTGATGGGAACTTTAAAGGTGAGACTGGCCGGGCTAGGTGGCGCACACCTGTAATCCCAGTACTTGGAAGGCTGAGACAGGAGGAGCAGCATAAAAAGGGCTGGGGGTGTAGCTTACAGGTAGAATGTCCCTGGTTTCAATCCCATACACACACACACACACACACACACACACACACACACACACACGAGACCTACTGGGAAGTAATTAGATCATTGGAGAGTCTGACCACAGAAAGAATTAGCATAGTTCTCATGGGACCCTGGTTAGTTCTTAAGAGAGGGGTTGCTATAAAAGAACAAGACACAAGCTTACAAGCGTGCTCCCTGGTGCTCTCTGGCTTCCTGTCTCACCTTGTGGTCTTTCTTTTTCACACACCCACCATGCCATCTGCTGTGTGGTTCAGCCAAGGGGACCCTCACCAGAGATGAGCAGAAGTGGTGTTATGCTTCTGAACCTCCAAAACTGTGAGCTAACAAACTTCTTTTCTTTACAAACTGCCTAGCCTCAGGTATTTTACTATCACAACAGAAAACATACTAATACACTTGTGAAACTAGCAATTGCTAGTTTAGGCCTCTTATTTCATTTAGTGCTAGAGTTAAAAGATATATTATTTTTCTATAGATAAGAAACAGATTGACTATCATTTTGATTATTGCATGCATATTGCCTGTTTCCAAATGGATCTGAGTGACGTCTTTCTTATTTGAAATAACAGAAGAAGGTAAGAGATCCTCTTGCCAGGGTCCTGGTTTACCATAGTCAAACATTTTAACTTTGGGCTTTACAAAACCAAGGCAGGAATGGCATACAAGTAATAATATAGTTCTCATGGTCTGGTAAAAGAATCATAGTTGTTCTTCAAGTCAGATAAACTCTCTCCTGGCACTAACTTTTAAGAGTAATTGAATAATGGGAATCTTTGGATAAGAGACACTGGACAATCTAAACATGTGGATACAGAATCTTCACTCAGGAAAAGCAATAGACTCTTGCCCCAGAGAAGCAGTGAGGGTAGAACTTAACAAGGGAGGACAGAATGGTCTAGACTGTGTTTCTGTCATGGCTGAAACTGCATTATAGAAGCTTAACTTCTACCTAGACTCTGGGACCCAGAGGCAACTTTCTCTGTGCCTTCAATTAATAATAATAGTAGTAAAAGAGATTTGTATTGCATAAATTATGCAAAAGTAAGCCATTACTGCATGGACTTCACAAATCTTTCTCAATTTTAAATCTTGTACTATTTCACATAGAACTCATTCAACAACTATGCCCTATATTCATTTCAGAATAACCTTGGAAAGGTTTTCAATGAAAACAAGAATTAAGGAGAAGGCCAATCCAAACAGCTGAGATTAGTTCTAGCTTTTCTTCCAGCAAAATAGCATATGCTATGCTAATTACACACAATAATGTCCAATCATTTCTGCGGTCATAGAAATGAGAATAATACAGGCTGTGAAATTGAGATGAGCTGGAAAACTAGTGACAAAGGGACATCATCAAGGAATTGAAACCAATTTTATTGTTGAGTGCTTTTTTTAAATACCTTCTGAAATTTTGCTATTAGATAACTGTCTCAAATAGTTTAAAATGCCGGGCGTGGTGGCGCACGCTTGTAATCCCAGTACTTGGGAGGCTGAGTCTAGAGGATCCAGGTTCGCGATCAGCCTCAGCTACTTAGTGAGGCCCTCCGCAACTTAGTGAGACCCTGTTTCCAAATAAAGAATAAAAAATAGGGCTGGGGGTGTAGCTCAGAGGTAGAATGCCCCTGGGTTCAATCCCCAGTACCGCAAAAAAAAAAAAGTTTAAAATGACTCTTTAATTTTCTAGGGTGTCATGAGAAAAATGTTTGATATTCACAAATTCACGTCTGTCCACTGCATTCAGATATGTTTTGTAGGTGTTTGTGTTTCCTAGAGGTATGGAAAGAAAATGTCCCTGACAAGAAAAGATCATGTAGTCCTAGGGTCTGTATACAAATCTCACTTTCTCCACTAGTTACTAAGTGATTTTAGGTAAGTTTTTTTGTGTGTGTGGAGAGGGAGGGGAACTGGGGATTGAACCCAGGAGTGTTCTATCTCTGAGCTACACCCCCAGCCCTATTTTATTCTTTATTTTGAAACAGGGTGTCACTAAGTTGCTGAGGGCCTCTCTAAGTTGCTGAGGCTGGCCGCAAACCTACGATCCTCCTATCTCAGCCTCCCAGGCACTGGGATTACAGGTGTGTGTCACCATGCCTGGCTAGGTAAGAGTTACTTCACCTCTTCAAACCTTAGTTCCTTCACCTTTAAATGAGCAAAATAGCACCTACTGCATGGGATCATTCCATGGCATCATTATCATTATTATTATTATTACAATGCATGTGAAAATTTCTGCACAATTCCTAACATGAAGCAGGTGCTAAATGGACATGTTTGTTTCCTCATCTCGACACCCATACACTTGAAAAAGTATTTTCTCCCACTAGAAGGAGGTCACCCTTCCCAACTAGCCAGTTACACAGCTTTCCTATATTGATTTTTAAAAAAATGAAATGATAACCAAAACATGAGGGATAAGGATAGACATACAGATTAATGGAATAGAATTGAGAGTCTAGAAAAAAAAACCCTTATATTTATGAGCAATGATTTTCAACAATGGCACCAGACAGTTCAGTGGAGAAGGAAGAGTCTTTTCAATGAGTGGAACTCACACAACGGGATTTATACATGCAAAAGAGTAAAAATGACCCCTACCTCATACCATCTCCCCCATATAGCTCAAAATGGATCAAGACCTAAATCAATGTAAGAGCTAAGACAAAAACCCCTAGAGGAACACCTAAGAGCAAATCTTCATGGCTTTGGGCTTTGCAATAATTTCTTAGATTTGAAACCATAAGAACAAGTTGTAAAAGAAAAAATATATAAATTGGACTTCACCAAAGCTGAAAACTTTTGTGTGACAAAGGGACATCATCAAAAAAGTGAAAAGATAGCCCATGGGTGAAAATATTTGCAAATCATTTATCTGACAAGGGACTTATATCTATAATATGTAAAGAATTCTTACAAATCAACAATAAAAAGGCAACCCAATTTGACAATGGACAAGATATGAATAGATACTTTTGCAAGGAGATATACAAACAGCCAATAAGCACATGAGAAGATGCTCAGCAATGTTAGTCATGAGGGACATGCAAACCAAAGTCACAATGAGACAATATTAGAATGGCTAAAGTAAAGAGGACGATGAGGGGTGTTGTAGAGATATAGAAAAATTGAAATCCTCATTTTTTTGTTGGTGGGACTACAAATGATATAGCTACTCTGAGAAACATCATGATAACTTCTCAAAAGGTGAACCATAGGATTACTATAGTACTCAGAAATTCCTTTCCTTGGGATATATAAAAATGCATACACACAAAAATCCATGCATAAATATTCACAGCAGCACTATTCCTAATAGCCCCCAGGTAGAAACAATTCAAATGTTCTTCAGCTGATAAATAGACAAAGAAAATGTGGTATACACATATAATGGAACATTATTCTGCTATTAAAAGAAATGAAGTACTGAACCATGCTGCAACATGGATGAACTTTGAAAACATCATTCCTGGTGAAAGGAGCCAGACATGAAAGGCTGCATACTGTATGACTCCATGTACCTGGACTGTCCAGAATAGGCAAATCTACAGAGACAGAAAATATGTTAGCAGTTGCCAAGAGCTGGGGTGGGCCTAGGGGAAAGGGGAAGTGGGGAGTGATTGCTAATGAGTATAGATTTCTTTTGGGGTGATAAAGATGTTGTAAAATTAGATTGTGGAGATGTTTGCATAACTCGGTGAATATATTAAAAACCACTGACCTGTATAGTTTACATGGCTGGATTTTATGGTATGTGAAATATATATCAATTTTTCAAAACAGAAAGAAATTAAGAAAACATGGTAGGATAAATGGTTGTATACTCAGCAACCAGGAATAACTTCAGTAAACATTTGCTTACCGCTTACTGTGTGTGAGGGGTACAAAGGTGAATAACCATGGCCTCCATCATCAGAGAGCTTAAAATCCAGGAAATAGCAACAACCCAATGAAGGTCAATGCATATTTTGCTTGCCAATGAGACCAGACTTAAATAAATAGCTGTAATATAATAGTATTCCATTAATACACAATGCCGAGCACTGTGCTACAGCTGAGGTGCAGAGTATGCATGTCCCAGTCCTCTGTGGGCACTCAGGATCTTGGAGTGAGAAGGAAGCAACTAGGCAAAAGCTCCATGCTGAAGACAAGGGCAGGTGCCAGGGGTCCATCGGCACTGAAACAGGTGGTGGGAGAGGAATGATGTTAAAGAAGGTGTACTGGAGCTGGGTGTGATGGCACACACCTGTAATCCCAGACGTGGGAGGCTGAGACAGGAGGATCGCAGGTTCGCAGCCAGCCTCAGCTACTTAGTGAGGCCCTCCGCAACTTAATGAGACCCTGCTTCAAAATAAAGAATAAAAAATGGGGCTGGGGATGTAGCTTGGAGGTAGAATGCCCCTGGGTTCAACCCCCATAACCGCAAAAATAAAATAAAATAAAATGGGGCTGGGGGTGTAGCTGGAGGTAGACATCATTTTGGGAGTAGAGTCAATAAGATGAGTAGAAGTCTCAGATAAAAGAGATTTTGTGCACAGAGGCCCAAAGCATCAGACAGCACGTGGCTGAAGAACAGGAGAAGAGGGAAGGGAAAGGCAAAAAGAGGTTAGTGTGGGGTGGGTATTAGTGAGGCCACCAAGGGGTCTACAAGTCATTTGAAGAAGTTTGAACCAAGGGCCCTGGGGAGCCCTTGAGGATTTTAAATCCCAGGAATTACCTGATCTTGTCTTGAAAGATTGCTGTGTCTGCTGTGTGAGAAGACAGGTGGGATGGGAACGAGACCAAGCACGGAGAGACCCCTCTTCCAGAAAAGTGCAATGGGGACCAAGGGGGGTGGTGGCAGAGAGCTTACAGCACTGATAGAGTGCTCCATGAGGGGAAAGATGTCAAGGGGGACGGCCAGGTTTTCAGGCAGGTCGTTCCGGCTTCAAGGCAGCCAGCATGGATACTGACCTGATTCCCATAGGGGTCTGGTGGATATGACATGGCCCTCATGTGGGTGGAAAGGTCCAGGAGCCATGGGCTATGCAAAACTGGAGCCTCCTTTCCTCCTGGAATTTGAGGTGTCAAATCCTTCCTTTGCCACCAGACTGGGGAGTTGGGCCCAGATATACTTTCCTTAGCAGGCCTTCAGGTGCTAGAACTCACCAATGACTGTCTCAAAAACTCAGACTGCACCAACATTAGATGATGCCGAGAAATCGTTGTATGTATGTAATGTATGTATGTATGCACTTACTTATTTATTTACTTATTTATTTTTATGGCACTGGGGATAGAATCCAGGGGCATTCGACCTCCAAACTACACCTCCATCCCTTTTTTATTCCTAAGTTTGAAACAGGGTCTCACTAGGTTGCTGATAGTCTTGCTATGTTGCTGAGGCTGGTCTTGAACCTGCCATACTCCTTTCTCAGACTCCCATGTACTGGGATTACAGGTGTGTGCCACCACACCTGATTGAGAAATCTTACTGAATGCTTTTCAGTTAAAGAAAACATGTCAGCTAATAACAGGCCAGGGAAAAGATTCTCCCAGACAACATCATGATCCAGGTTCTGAGAAAAGTTAGAGGACTCTCTTCAGAAGTTCCTCCAGGTTGTGTTGAATAACATACCATTGTCATGTATTGTTGGAAACACATGAAGCGCATCAGCAGTCTAAATTGGTGTTTCCTCATTAAGTAGTTCAACAACTGAATAGCAAGGAAAAAGAAAATTTCACTTCTTTTGAATTATTCTTTTGCAGGTATATACACTACTGCTATAGAAACCCTTGTAGCTTTGTAAACAGATAAAGCTCTCCAATCCTAATGGAATTATTGATTTCCAAGTCAACCTAAAGTTTTAAGGCAACTCTTAATGCACTTATTGATTGCTGGTGGGATCAAAATTAATATGAACAAATAATCAATAAACACACCCTAAAAATAAAGTTTCATCAGAAACCATCTCTGTCTTCTAATGTGGGATTCTATCCATTCAAAGTTTGCCCAGAAACCTGAACTTTCTTTGACCTGATAGAAACTAGCCACTTCAGCATAGGATGAAAAACAATGTGATATGCCTGTTCAAATATAAACAATTGTTGAAAGTGTATTTTAACCTTAGAGCCCTCACAAGAAAAGGCAACTACCATGTTTACTGATAACACAAAAGGAATTCAAGAGAAACATTTCAAACTTAGAAAACAAATTGTTAAATCTTTCTTATTCTTTGTTTGAAACTGGCTCTGGGCCGGAAGCATAGCTTCTCTTTCAGCTTGGAACACTTCCCAAAGCTCCAGGCTCCTAATGATATTGTAAGTGGGGGAAATTGGCCAGTGCCTGCAGGTAGCAACGCCAGCATCCTGCTAACGTTTTCATGTAAGAGACGGTTTGTGCGTTTACTGTATTCTTCAAGGAATGACTGAGAAAATGGCTTTCGTGAGATGACTTTGAGAAAAGTATATTCACTTCCCTCTTTTTGTAATAGTGCAAAATAGAGCCATTTAATACATGAATTTTAATGAATTAATTTTATTATATCTTCTAAACCCCAAATCTCACAAATCTTCGGAGAAATTATTAGCAATGGCTTTGCAGCACTTTGTAAAGTATAAACTGTAGCTCTAGTGATTCAGTTATCATCTTGGGCTATTTCAGGTACTGATGGAGTGGGAGAATGGCAAGGTTTCTTATCTCACCATTTGTTGCCTAAGCCCTAGGCAGAACTTTGACTTAATTTTTGTGTGTGTATGTGTGGTACTGGGGATTGAGCTCAGGGGCATTCTACCTCTGAGCTACACCCCAGCCCTATTTTATGTTTAGTTTGAAACAGGGTCTCACTAGGTTGATGAGTCTCACTACTTGCTCAGGCTGTCCTTGAACCTGAGATCCTCCTGTCTCAGCCTCCCAAGTAGTGGGATTATAAGCATGTGCCACCACACCCGGCTTGACTTAATTATAAGCTGTTTTTTTCTAATAAACAAAACGAAGCTGGGTGTGATGGTGCACGCTTATAATCCCAGTACTTGGGAGGCTGAAACAGGAGGATCACAGGCATGCGGCCAGCCTCAGCTACCTAGTGAGGCCCTCCGCAACTTAGTGAGACCCTGTTTCAAAATAAAGGATAAAATAAAAAATATAGGGCTGGGGGTGTAGCTCAGAGGTAGAATGCCCCAGGGTTCAATCCCCAGTACCACACACACAAAAAAAATCTATATGCCAATTGGATAGTAAGGAAATGCTTTTAAGAGATTAATTTCTTGGTTTATTTTTATTTATGCCTTGAGAAAACATATTATTAAATAGATTTGCCAAGTGGAAAGTTCCAGCAGAGACCAAGTGTTTATTGACCCAAGTCTTGCTCTTTGGTTAATATCTCACAATCTACTTAGAGGAACCTCTCAAGTGGAAGGGTAAGGTGGACCTCTACCTCACACCATATAAAACAATGGACTCAAAATTGAACAAGGACCTAAATAAAAGCTAAAACTCTAAGACTCTTAGAATAAAACGTGGGAGTAACCTTTTGGTCATAGATTCTTAGATATGACACCAAACCTGCAAGAAACAAAAGATAAATAGATATAATCAAAATTAAAAATGTTTGTGCATCAAAAAGACTATTATAAAGTAAAAAAGACAACCCACAGGATGGGAAAATATTTACAAATCATATATTTGACAAAGGTCTAGTATCTACAATATATAGAATTCTTATATCTCAATAACAAAAAGACAATTTGATTTTTTTAAAAAATGGACAAAGGATCTGAATAGATATTTCTTCAAAAAAGATCTACAAATGACCAATAAGCACATGAAAATATGTTCAACATCTTTAGTCATAAGGAAAATGCAAATCAAAACTGCAATGAAATACCACTTTATACATACTATAATCCCTATAAAAATAATAATAAGTGTGGATGAAGCTATGGAGAATTGGAACCCTTATTCATTGCTGGCTGAAATAGAAAATTATGTAGTTGTTTAGGAAACAGTTTGGCTGTTTCTCAAAGAGTTAAACACAGTTATGACATGTATTCTACTTGTTATGACATTATTCCACTTATAGATATATACCCAAGAGAACTGAAAACAGGTGTTCAAATGAACACTTGTAGGCAAATGTTCATGGCAGCTTTATTCATTGGACAAAAAGTGGAAACAGTGTGCTACTGGGGAGGCTAAGGTAGGATGATCACAAGTTCAAGGCCAGCCTGGACAACTTAGTGAGACCCTGTCTCAAAAAAAAGAAGTAAAAATAAATAAATAAAAATAAAGTTCTGGGGATGTAGCTCAGTGGTACAGCACCCCTGAGTTCAAACTCCAATGCCCTTTCCCAAATAGTGATACCTCACACAGATATGTAGTTGGTAAAAGTAGACTCTAATAGCCTTTCCAGATAATTGTGGATGTTCTTCTTTGATGCAACACCCAAACTCAACAAGAACCAACCTAGGTGTCCATCAACAGATGAATGGATTACAAAATTATGGGATATATACACAATGGAATTCTACTCAGTAATCAAGAAGAAAAAAATAATTTAATTTTCAGGAAAATGGATGGATCTGGAGAACATTAGGTTAAGTGGGATTAGCCAGAAACAGAGAATGAAGGATCATATGTTTTCTCTCGTATGCATAAGCTAGGGAGTAATCAGGATACCAGAGGGACTCCAGATAATGGAGGAGAAACTCCAGTGGAGCCAGGGAGGTGATCTAGGGGAGGGGGAGGGAAAGAGAGGATCAGCGAAGGAATCACTTTCATCGACATAATGTACATATGTGAGAATACCAATGTCAATCTCAATACCCTGTATGGGGAGGGAGGAATTGGGGAGGGAGGAATTAGGGAGGGAGACGGGGAAACCCCACCAAGTGCTGTGTGCATGTTTGTCACTATCACTATGAACTACATTGTGATGTGAGACTATAATGCAACAATAAAAGTATAAAAAAGAGGCTAATTGCAATGTGAAATCTGAAGCCAAATCATTAGCTTTTCTATGATATTACAATTTATTGGTTTATCTTGCCAAGGTGGGAAAATGGAAATGTGAGGCTGAAAGGTGGTGGAGCTTTTTTCTTTGTGTACTTATATATATAACACTACCATGATATCAAGAAAACATCAAGAAGGACAAATTTGTCTAAGGTTATTAGTTAATGATTAGCAATGGAGCCGCTCAACGTTAAGGAGCATGTTTTGTTGAGTCAAAGGGAGAAGTGAACCTTTCATCTACAAATACTAAGCTTCCTTCTACATGCCAGGAATTTGGCTGGGTGGTGGGAGCAAGGTGTGGAGAGGGGATGGTAGGGGATTGCACAACATAAACCCATGCTACTTTCAAGGTTTGCCAAGGAGGGCTGAGTTGAGGCCATTTTCCCAGGACTTGGCCAGTGGTGGAGAGAAGACTTCCCAGGCCAGTCAGGCTACAGCTCCAGAATGCAGACTTCCCAGGGTAAGGCTGGAACACTTGTGTCACTCAACTACCAATACAGGAGGGGCTTGGGAAATCTTTATTGAACTATTCTAAATTTGGAAAAACCTGCATGAGCATAAAGATTGTTCTTGATTGTTGCTTGACTTAAGTTTTGTCTAAATCCCTAAAAGATGTATTTTAGCTTATTTCATCATTGTTATGCATCTTTTTCTATCATTGGGATCATACTGTAGATAGTCTTATAGCTTTTTTTTATTCATTTAACACCAAGACCTAAATATTTCATGTTAGCAAAAATTCTGTTTGCAGCCAGGCATGGTGGCACACACCTGTAATTCCATTACTTGGGAGGCTGAGACAAGGAGGATCTCAGATTTGAAGACATCCTCAGCAATGTAGCGAGACTCCCAGCAACCTAGTGAGAACCTATTAAAAAAAAAAGGATTGTGGTGTAACTTGGAGGTAGAATGCCCCTGCGTTCAATCCCCAGTACCATAAACAACAGCAACAAAAAATTCTGTTTGCTCCAATTTAAAATTCCCTCCCTCAAATCAAGGCCTGCTTCTGCTCCTCCTACTAGTGACCAACTCAGAGTGCACATTCTATAAGAGTATTCTCAGTTTTCATACATGTCTGTTAAGACCCCCAAATTTCAATAATCCTTTTTAAAACACCTCGATTTTCTATCATACTATATGTCCTACATTGCCATTTAATAGTGCCTTCTGCCACCAGCCTGAGAAGGCCAAGACAGGCCCAACAGGGAGTGCAGAATTTACTATAACAAAGCATCTAGATCATTCTCTGGCTTCTAACCCCACCAGGCCGTTTAACCCTGTGACCTCATACAAAGTGTTTAGTCTCTTTGTATCTTAGTTTCCTCATCAGTGAAAGCAGGAAAATAATTTTTCTTTTTCATATTTTTTTTTTCTTTTTGGTAGTGGGAATTGTGTGCAAGGGCCCTCTACCACTGAGCTATACCCCAGACCTTTTTATTTTTTGTTTTGAAATAGGGTCTTGCTGTTACCACATGCTGGCCTCGAACCTGTGATCCTACTATCTCTGCCTCCCAAATACTGGGATTATGGGCATGTGCCAGTGTGCCTGGCAGAAAATAATCATTTTTCTTACCATTTAGGATTGTTGTGAGTGTGTACATGTAGGGTGCTTATCAAACTGCTTGGCTCATAATTGGCACTCAACACATTAGCTATTTTTATTATTAATTAGACTCAGACAGCCCTGAGTTGGAAGCTCCTATTTTCCACTTGAGCCCAAATGTCGGTGGGCACCTTGTTTAACCTCCCAGCACCTCAGTTGCATCCACTCTAAAATTAATATTATAATATCTGTCACACAAGGTTTTTGTAAGACTTGGCATTTGCATGAGCTGCATGAAAAGCAGCTACAGGGCCTGCTCCCAGTGGGCATGCAGCAAATAGAAGCCTTAGGTTCCTTTCACAAATCCCCCAGCTCAACGTCCTAAAGCAGGTGTTCAGTGAAGTAAAGGGAGAGAATTGGGAGTGGACGCTTTCCAGAGCAGGACACAGGTGCTGGTATTTGCCACTTAGGTTCCACTGAGAGGAGAGACCCCGGGAAGTCCCCCACTACGCCAAGACCCATCAAGGCAAGAGGGACTGTATGGGAAGCAGACTATTTGGGTGTTCTTGATTTGTTTCTAATCAAATGTTCTGGCTGGAGGACTTTTCCTACTGCGGTAGGGTGGGAAAGTTTCAATGACTGTTTTATCAGAGAGATCTGGCTCTTCTATTTACAAAATATCTATTGCTTTGGAATCATAGAAATGGAAGAATTTGTCATGAAACAGGCACCCCAGGCAGTTCTCAAACAGAGGCTCCTTTGTCCAGTTTTCTTGGTAACTTTTGGCTGGCTGGCCCACCCCAGGCCAGTCCTGGGAGTGTGGGACTCGACGTGGAGAACAGACAGGGCTCCTTGGCCATCGCCCTTCCCCTGCACATGCACGTAGCTTGGCTGTTGTAAAGTACCTACCTACTTTGGGAAATAGGTACAAAGGTAGTTAGTTCATCTGTGTCCCTGAGGCGGGCCTGCCTCTTCCCCCTCTAGTGTCTTGATTCCTCATCCACCTCCATCCTGGAGCAGGTCTTTCCTGTATTTCACTTCAGGCATACTGTCCAGGTCTGGAGACTCTTCTTTAATACTCTCTGACCCCGGGGACTTGACTTATCTGCCTGGACCAAAGGCAGCCTCTCCAGGTGAAAGCACTCTCCTCAAAATCCCTGAAATGCAGCTCATGGGCCACCTATATTGTCACAGACCCTGTCTCCTCCTCTCCCCACTTCTGAGCACCTGCTCTCAGCTCACCTGGACTGAACCGAGCTCCTCTTGTGCCCCACCTGCACGCAGCTGACTTTCACTCACAGATGTTACATGTTAGAGAATTCACTCATGCCCCCACAGGCCACCTTGTATACCCAGAACTGGCTTTCTTCTATCAGTCACGTGCCTCACAGCCAGCTTTGGTCACACCTGTCCCTCCAGCCCATAATTGGTAAGTGTTTATGAAGGTCACTACAGAAAAGATGCTGTGCTAAGTGGTCCGAGAATGGAGGGGTTTTTTTTTAACTTTTTATGTTCATTTATTGGTGCATTGTAATTATACATTTTGATATATGTCAGGGTATGAACATCATACATGCACACATTGCACATTTAACCCTCCCTTCAATCCCACCCTATTCCCTCCCCCTTCCCTCCCTTTCATGCTCCGGATAGTGATTGAGTCTTATAGGTTTGTGTATGTACATCATGTGCTATAGTGTGTTTCCCTCCACTCCCCGCCCAACTCCCTCAGTTAGGTCACCTTCTTTGTCCATCTAAAGATTTCTTCTTCTTCCCTTCTAA
>PVJS01041317.1:0-18020 GCA_004027185.1 Glis glis
GCGCCCGCAGTGCCAGGCCGGGCCTCTGGCTGTGTGTCACCGCGCGATTGGCTCCGGAGAGGGGTGGGGGAATGGAAACACTCAGCCCAGGATATATTTAGTTGAAGTGCAGCTGGCGCAGCTCTTAAACAAGGGAGCTTTTGTCCTTAGGCGAAGAGCTTGTCTTAACTCCGCAAGAGTGAAAACTTAAGCCACGTAGGGAAGTCTGCCCCACCCCCCAGCAGGTTTTCTTATTCTGAAGGTTTAGAATTTTCTCGAGCGTGCTGTGTGTTGCAGGAAAAGCAACTGAGCAACTTCCATGCGAGACTGACCCCAAAATTCAAAGCACAGACCTTTGCTGGGAGACACCGCTGAGAACTTCACATAATTTCTCTTTTTAAAAATACTTTTATTGGTGCATTATAGTCTCATGTCATAATGTAGCTCATAGTGATAATGACATACATGCACGCAACAACAAAACAACAATAATTTCTTAGCTCACTAGATGTTTGTGTTCCTGCAATTCATTTTCTGTCGGTTCAAACTGGAAATTAGGTATTTCCAAATGTCCTTTACTTGCACTAATTTGTGGACTTAAAAACATAATTAAGTTTTGTAATCTGACAGACGCCGTTTCACTCGAGTTGATCCCCGCTCTCCAGTAATGACAGATTGACTTCTGTGCTGCTGAGCACCGGCTTCTTTGCAACAGATTACTGATGAGCCATGTAATAGCTTCCCTTCACATGTCTGACAACTGGGAACCGCCACCTTGCTACAAGGCTGTATGACCCACATGTAAATGTTGTACATTACGGGCACACACTCTCTTATTAAGAATAATGCAAAACAATTTTACATGAAAATCCCATTTGCAGTTATGAACCAAGGGCAGAAACTTCTAGACAAGAAGCCCCATGGTTTTGGTGATACTGGGAAACCAGGGTTCTCCAGAGAAACGGAACCAATAAGATGCAGACATTTATACACAAAGATTTATTTTCAGGAATTGACTTGAACTTATAGAAGCTAACAAGTCTAAAATCTGCAGGGTGGGCTAGCAGGCTGGAGATTCTAGAGCCAGTGTTGTGGTTCAAGTCTAAGGAGGAGCGCAGCTGGGAGTGGTGGTGCACACTTGTAATCCCAAGCGTGGGATTGGGAAACTGAGACAGGAGGATCCGGGTTCGCCGCCAGCCTCAGCTACTCAGTGAGGCTCTCTGCAACTTAGTGAGACCCTGTTTCAAAATAAAGAATAAAAAATAGGGCTGGGGGTGGAGCTCAGAGGTAGAATGTCCCTGGGTTCAATCCTCAGTACCGAAAAAGTAAAAAATAAAAATAAAGAAAGAGTGCTGACAGGAATCCCAGACTTCCCTCTTGCCTGGGGAGGGGGACTGAAGGGTGAGACTTTTGTTCTACTTGGGCCTTCAGTTGCTTGGATGAGATCCACCCACGTTATGGAGGGCAATCTGCTTTACTCAGAGTTCACCAATTTAAATGTTAATTTCAGCCTGTAATCCCAGTACTTGGGAGGCTGAGACAAGAGGATCACAGGTTCAAAGCCAACCTTAGCAATTTACAAGATCCTGTTTCAAAATAAAAATAAAATGCCAGGCATGGTGGCGCATGGCTGTAATCCCAGTATTTAGGAGGCTGAGACGGGAGCATTGCAGGTTCGAGGACAGCCTCAGCAAGTGGTGAGATTCTCATCAACCTAGCAAGACCACTTCAAAATAAAAATAAAATATGGCCGGGGATGTAGCTTGGAGGTAGAATGCCCCTGGGTTCAAACCCCAGTACCACAAAAATAAAAAAATAAATAAAATAAAATAGGGCTGGGGGTGTAGCTCAGAGATAGAATGCTCCTGAGTTCAATCCCTACACACACACAGTGTTAATATCGTCCAAAAAAACCCTCACAGACACATCCAGGATAATGTTTGGCCAAATAAAATATCTGGTCACTATTTTCCATCCAAGTTGACACATAAAATTAATCATCACACTGATGATTAACAAACTCATTTTGAAAAATTAATTGTCAAAGCAATGAGATTGCTTACCAGGTTGAAGACGGTGTTGTGAGGGTCTAAAAATGGGTAATACGTTATCCCTGCCTTCAGGGATCTCTCTCTCCCTCTCTCTTTCCCTCTCCCTCTGTCTTTCTCTACCTTCCTCTTTCTTTCTCTCCCTTTCTTTCTTTCTTTCTTTCTTTCTTTCTTTCTTTCTTTCTTTTTGTGGTACTGGAGATTGAACCTAGAGGCACTCTACTTCTGAGCTACATCCCCGACCCTATTTTATTCTTTTATTTTGAAACAGGGTCTCACTAAGTTGCAGAAGGCCTCACAAGGTTGCTGAGGCTGGCCGTGAATCTGCGATCCTCCTGTCTCAGCCTCCCAAGAACTGGGATTCCAGCCATGTACCACCACATCCGGCACCTACTCCTTTCTTTGGAATCTCGCCCTCTGAACCCAGACGCTATGTTTTGTGGAAGCCCAGGTCACATGCAGCAGCCATGGGCGAGTATTTCAGATGATGGCCCCGGCCAATACCAACATCAGCCACTAGACAGGAACGCACAAGCCTCTGATGATCCCATCTCTGACTCCAGGCTTCCAGCCATGCCCAGGCATGGCAGAGCAAAGACCAGCCGTCCTCTGCTGTGCCCTGTCTCAACTTCCACAGAAACCATGAGACTTTTTTTTTAAAAAAATGGTGATTCTATTTTAAGCCATTAAATTAGGGGGCAGTTTATTATGCAGCAATACATAACTAATACAGTAAGAGTATGGCTACCTTTATAAGAAAATATACCAGACTAGCCGGGCATGATGGTCCACGCCTACAATCCCAGTACTTGGGAGTCTAAGACAGGAAGATCACAGGTTTGAGGCCAGCCTTAGCTACTTAGCAAGACCCTAGTTAAAAAAAAAATAGTTCTGGGTTGTAGCTTAGAGGTAAGAATGCCGCTGGATCCAATCCCCACAACAAACAAACAAACAAACAAACAAAAAACACCTACCAAACTGTTTCCAAAGTGATTTCACCACTCTGCACTCCTACCAGCAACATATGAGGTTGTAATGCTGTGCCCTAACCAATTCTTGATATTGTAGGGTCTTTCAAATTTTAACTTTTGTGTGTGTGTGTATGTGTGGTACTGGGGGTGGAACTCAGGGGCATTCGACCTCTGAGCTACACCCCAGCCCTATTTTATTTTTTATTTTGAAACAGGGTCTCATTGAGTTGTGGAGGGCCTCACTAAGTTGCTGAGGCTGGTGTTGAACCTGCAATCCTCTTGTTTCAGCCTCCTAGTACTGGGATTACAAGCGTGCACCACCACGCCCGGCTTAAATTTTAGCTTTTCTAGTACACACTGACTGATTCTCACTGTGGTATTAATTTGCATTTTCTTGCTGGGTATGGTGGTACACCACTGTAAGTCCAGTACTTGGGAGGCTGAGACAGGAGGACTGCAGGTTTGAGGCTAGCTTCAGCAATTTAGCAAGACCCTGTTTCAAAATTTTAAAAAGGTCCAGGGGTGTAGCTCAGAAGTACAACGCCCCTGGGTTCAATCCCCAGTACCAAACTGTGTATGTGTGTGTGTGTGCGCCTGTGTGTGTGCGCCTGTGTATGTGTGTATAATTTTCCTAATGACACCACACCTACCTTTGATGAGAAAAATAATTTCGCAACTTAGACACCACTCTTATTTATCGTGGTATTTCATAGTCACATCTCATAAATCTCTGCTCCTAATATTAGAGAGTTCATGCTTATACTTCCCATTTGTTTTAAAATAATTACTACCCAGATGAGTCTGCATGCATTGTTAACAATTATCCACATCATGATTTATGGCGTTAGTTTGCAAGCCCCTGAAGGCGAGGAATAGAAGTCCTCTATTCACAAATGTGGGGATCTTGTAACCACGCAGCTACCCGTTGTTAATTAGCATTAGTGTTATTAGCATTTATTGAAAAGTGCTGTTTGTCGGGCCTTTTACACACATAAGCTTACTTACCACAATGACACTGCTAAGTACATTGTATTTTCCTCATCTTATTCCCGAACAGGTTTTTCTCCACTTCTTTCTAGTTTCACACCACAATGTAAGAAAATTAATTTTCCTGAAGTAAACAGTAGAGAATCTTCTAGACTGGGAGATGTGGGTTAAGGCCTTATCCAGCTCAAAAATAGCTAGGTGGCAGGCACTGTTTACAGCATTTGACAAGCCTTGTTTATGTCTCATTAAAGTGCTGTGATATAGGTACTATAATTATGCCCCTTTTACAGATGAATAAACGGAGGCACAGACACTATAATTTTTCCAAAGTCACAAAGCTGGTCAATGATATAGCTATAAGTGAAACCCAGGCAGTCTGGCTCCAAAGCCCATGATGTCACTAAGCTAGACAACATTTATCAAGAGCCTAATTTTTTTTCTTTTTGCAGTACTGGGGATTGAACCAGGGGCATTCTACTTCTGAGCTACACCCCCAGCCCTATTTTTTTTTTTATTTTTATTTTGAAACAGGGTCTCACTAAGTTGTGCAGGGCCTCACCAAGTAGCTGAGGCTGGCCGTGAACCTGGATCCTCCGGTCTCAGCCTCCCCAGTACTGGGATTACAAGCGTGCTCAAGAGCTTAATTTTGACAATGCCTTCATGCATTCTTAGTAGCCATCATTCTCTTCCCCTCTCCATCATTCCTCCCACTTCTTGGATGAAGAAATTGAGGGCTTAGAAATGTATCTTGTCAGCTGGATGTGGTAGCACACGCCTGTAATCCCAGTACTTGGGAGGCTGAGACAGGAGGATCTCAGGTTCGAAGTCAGCCTCAGCGACTTAGTGAGACCCTGTTTCCAAATAAAAAATAAAATAGGGCTGGGGGTATAGCCGGGAAGTAGAAAGCCCCTGGGTTACACCCCCAGTACCACACACACAAAAAAATGTATCTTGTCCCAAGTCCCACATCAGTCAATGGTGGAACAGGCTAGAAAGCCAGGCTGCTGTCAAGTCCCAGCCAAGCTATGCCCCAGGGACACACCCTAAACACCTGCCACCCCATACTCCAACCCAGTTCCCCCTGTCTTTTCCTCCCTTCTTACTGAACCAGTCGTCTGAAAATCTGAAATGAGAGCAGCCTATGGCTCGGGAAGCTGTTCTGGGCACAGGTGGCGGTGGTGTGGGGAATGGGGGAGGGGACGGCTCCCAGAATAGACATGCTGCAGGCCGGCTGGATGTCCCCAGCACACCTTGCCCCCCATAGAAGTCAGTCTCCACCCTCCCTGCCCAATGTTGAATTAATAACCTGGGACTCAAATGCCACAGCTTGAGTAGCCTGAACACTCTATTGTGAAGCAATGGCAGTGAGGGTTTGGCTTTGCTCCTATTATTTTTCATTGATTTTTTGAAAAACAGGAAATGAGCCGGGCGTGGTAGCGCACACTTGTAATCTCAGTACTTGGGAGGCTGAGACTGGAGGATCCGGGTTCGCAGCCAGCCTCAGCTACTTAGTGAGGCCCTCCGCAACTTAGTGAGACCCTGTTTCAAAATAAAGAACAACAACAACAACAAAAAAAAAACAGGGCTGAAGGTGTAGTTCTGAGGTAGAATGCTCCTGGTTCAAACCCCAGTACTGCAAACAAAAAAAAGAAAAACAGAAAATGTACACATGAGCCAGTGTGGTGGTGCACACCTATAATCCCAATACTTGGGAGGCTGAGACAGGAGGATTGCAGGTTCAAGGACAGCCTCAGCAGTGCAGTGAGACTTTTAGCAACCTAGTGAGACCCTGTTTCAAAACAAAAAATTTAAAAATGGGCTGGGGGTATAGCTTGGAGGTAGACTGCCCCTGGGTTCAATACCCAGTACCACAAAAAGTAGGGGGGTTGGGGTGTAACCTGAACTATGGGTTCAATCCCCAGTACAAAAAAAAACTGAATAACATAGAAAGTGGAAAGTATCTAGCAAATATGATTGCTCATCTCACCCCGCCTCATCCCCAGCCTCTGAACTAAACTCTTTCTTGGGTATCCAGCCAAAGATATTTTTGCCAGCCGGGTGCTGGAGTGTGCACCTGTAATCCCAGTACTTGGGAGGCTGAGACAAGAGGATCTCAGGTTCTAGGCCAGCCTCAGCAAATTAGTGAGACCCTCAGCAACTGAAGCAAGATCCTGTTTCAAAATAAAAAATTAAAAAGGCTGGCGGTATAGCTCAGAGGTAGAATGCCCCTGGATTCAATCTCTAGTAACACACACACACAGATTCTTGAATATATAACCATAGATATATACTTTTCTTTGGTACTGGAGATGGAACCAAGGACGTTCTACCTTCAAGCTATACCTCCAGCCCTTTTTTTAAATTTTGAAACAGAGTTTTGCTAAGTTGCTAAGGCTAGCCTCGAACGCCCAGCTATATATACATATTTGTGTGTGTGTGTGTGTGTGTGTGTGTGTGTGTGGTACCGGGGATTGAACCCAGAGGCATTTTACCTTTAAGCTATATCCCCTAGCCCTATTTTATTTTTCATTTGAAACAGGGTCTCACTAAGTTGATGAGAGTCTCACTACTCACTGAGGCTGTCCTCCTGTCTCAGCCTCTCAAGTACTGGGATTACAGGTGTGCACCACCACACCCAGCTACATACATATTTTTAACCACACAAATGGGCTTCTACTATGCACACCGCTCTGATCTTTCTTTTTATTTCCAGTTAACAATGTACTTTGGAGACTATTCTTTGTCAATACCTAAAATACTTTCTAGTTTTTTCTTTTTATAAGAATTTTTTTTGTACTAGGGATTGAACCCAGGAGCATTCTACCTCTGAGCTACACCCCTAGCCCTTTTTATTTTCTTAATTTTGAAACAGGTCCTTGCTAAGTTGTTGAGGGTCTTGCTAAATTGCTGAGGCTGGCTTCAAACCTGTAATCCTTCTGTGTCTGCCTCCCAATTACTGGAATTCCAGGTGTGTACCACCACACTTGGCTTCTTTTTTTTTTGCAGTACTGGGGATTGAACCCAGGGGCATTCTACCTCTGAGCTACACCCCCAGCCCTATTTTTTATCCTTTATTTTGAAACAGGGTCTCACTAAGTTGCAGAGGGCCTCACTAAGTAGCTGAGGCTGGCCGCGAACCTGGATCCTCCGGTCTCAGCCTCCCAAGTACTGGGATGACAAGTGTGAGCCACCACGCCTGGCTTTTTGTTTGTTTTTAGGGCTGCACAGCTTTCTGTTGTAGAGAGGTGCCATAATTGATGTCATCAGTCCCCTATGACTGCCGTTTAGGTCAAATCTGAGGCTCCCGCCAGCCACATACGGTCCAGCTGCTTGTATCTTGGTTGCAGTGCCCTGCAGGCCCCTCTGGAAAGACCTTTGTCACGTGAGTTCATAGCATGCCATCCCACACCAGCAAGGCACACGTTGCTGCAGAGTTTCCTGTGGCACTGCAGTCGGAAAAGAATTCATAGGCCGAGTAGAGCTCAGAAAAAGCCTCCAGAAGGCAGCTCCCCTGATGGCACCAGCAGCGGGGACAGCCTGGGCGCCATGCCAGCAGCCCCAGCAAAGACGCAGGAAGACCTCCGTCCCGGTGAGCAGGCTGGCTCTGTGACTCACGCGGCTGTAGGCCCTGCTTTATGACCCAGGTCGTGGGGACCAGATGGGGAGCTGCCAGGGTGGAGTTCTCTGCCTGTCACCTGCCCATGGCTGATTGTCTTGTGCGGCAACCTGGGCGACTTCATGCAGCACAGTTCTCATGGTGTCTTTGCGGACAGCAAAGATCCCAGTGGGGCTGGCAGCTCCTCCCAGAAAGCCCTGCCTGGCTTTGTCTGAAACTGCCAGCCCTGGTGAGCCCCTTGCTGAATTTTCCTTCCAAACAAAAACACTGAGAATCTCCCCCCCCAACTCACACCACCGCCAAAAAAAAAAACCCACAAAAACAAAACAAACAAAAAAAACCAACTTCTGCCGTGACGAAGGAGAAACCTTTTTTATATTGAACTCACTGTCCCAGCCCTCCGTACAATAAAAATTCGTTGAAAATGACAAATATAAGGCCACTGATTCCCAGAACCCCAGCATTTAATTCTGACATATAGAAAAGTTGAAAGAATTATTCAGTGAAACCCATCCATCCACCACTTAGATTCTACAATAAAAATGATGTTAGGTTTGCTTCCTTCATAACATACTCTTCTATCCATCCAAGCCATTGATTTTTTAGGCTTTTTAAAGCCTGGCTTACATATTCAATTCACTCGCTTTTAAAATTTCAGTACTTAATACCTTGTTTAATAAGCACAGAAGGAGTAATTGCATTCTATTTCAATCTAAGCTAGAGAGGAGAGAAAGAAGGTTAGAGATAAATGGAGAGAGAGGAAGCAGAGGGGCTGGGACGGGGGAGGGGTACAGGCACAGGGAAGAGTGCAGGCAGGTGCTGTGGGTGCCTGCTACAGCCCTTCATGGGGCTGGGGGGCTTTGTGCCAGGAAGCAGCTGCTGCAGTTTAGGACACTGCTGTGACTCAAACTTCCTCCCAGCACTGAGCATGACTTCTGTTGACCTCCCCCAGGCGCAGCCAACAGAGTCACGTGCATCTGCCCAGGACTCCAGGTGGAGCAGGCTGTCACTCAAAGGGCTCCTAGCCAGGCCAGGGGTCCAGCTCCACAGAGCTTTGAAATGGAGGAGCTCTGGAATCAGAAGTATCAGCCTGGATCCAACCTTCCTTCCTTCCTTCCTTCCTTCCTTCCTTCCTTCCTTCCTTCCTTCTACTGAGGATTGAACCCAGAGGTATTCTACCTTTGAGTAATACCCCAAGCCCTTTTTATTTTTTATTTTGAAACAGGGTCTCACTAGGTTGTGGAGGCTGGTCTCAAACCTGCCATCCCTCTGTCTCAGCCTACCAAGAACTAGGATTATAGATGTATGCCACCACACCAGCTGACCACTACTTCTTTTGCTTAGCCTATCTGAGCTTCTGTATTTTCAGCCATAAAATGGGTATACTAAAAATGTATACTTTGAGCTGGCCATGGAGGTGCATACCTATAATCCCAGTACTTGGGAGGTTGAGACAGGAGGATTACAGGTTTGAGGACAGCCTCAGAAACTTAGTGAGACCCTATTTCAAAAAATAAAATAAAAAGTGCTGGGGATATAGCTCGGAGGTAGAATGCCCTTGGGTTCAATTCCCAATACCAAAAAAAGTATGCTTCATAAGGTAATAAACTGAGATTAGTATATGTATGTAATAATGGATAATGTGTATTGATGCCAGCTATCTGCCAGGCATTGGACTAAATGGCTTCCATACTGTGTCTCGTGTGTGTGTGTGTGTGTGTGTGTGTGTGTTTCTTTTACTGGGATTGAATCCAGGGGCATTCTACCTCTGAGCCACGCCCCCAGCCCTATTTTATTTTTTATTTTGAAACAGGGTCTCGCTAAGTTGCAGAGGGCCTCACTAAGTAGCTGAGGCAAACCTCAAACCTGTGATCCTCCTGTCTCTGCCTCCCAAGTACTGGGATTACAGGTGTGTGCCACCACACGGGGCTCCATACTGTGTCTTATTCTATCATCTACCAGCCCTTGGAAGTGGACATTGTTACTGGCCTCATTTTAGAAACATGGAAAGTGAAACTCCAGGTGACGAAGTCCCTTCTGCAGGGGCCCGGCTGGTCCTGGTGGTGCTGCCCTGCCAGCCGCACAGCGCATGCCCAGGGCTGGCTTGCCGCTTTGCCGGTACTAACCTTGTGAGATGTGGCTAACCAGACCTGCCTCTTGATGGGGATTGGGCCCGCATTGATTGCTAATAGGTGTCAATTGCTGATAGTGAGAACAGGCTCTCATACTGAGGCAGAACAATAAAATCCTTTTCTCTGTCTCTAAGTTGTCAGCCGAGAGCTGTAGCCAAGGTTGACCTTGGTCAGCTAAAAGTTGGCTGTTAGTCCAGCTAAACACTGAATGTTGCAGGCATAGACACACGCAATTAGAAAAGAATTATAGACTTTCACAACAGCTAAGACTAACACTAAAAGATGAAAAAGCAAGCTATATTAACCCAATATTAATTACTAATAACACAAAATAGTTATAGTCCCAAATCCTCCATACTTTAAAAGACTATATTCCTGTTTATTTTCTTTCCTTTATTATAAAACAAGTTTTCAACATAATAAGTAACTTCTAGCAGATAGAAATAAGGAGATGCTGAGAACTCACCAAGGACACAGTCAGCCCCTGTGAGGATGAACAAAGAAGGCTGACAAGAAGGACTTACATAACAGAGATATCTAACAGAATTGTACCTGCTTTTGGTGGGAAAAGAAGACTATTGGTTAAGCAGGATAAGAAACAAGAGATAATTGATTCTTATAAAAATTGTATATGTTCAAAGGCATCAGTGCCTTACTTTCAAGGCACTCCACTACGTCACCTCTGGCGTAGTGCTTTGATTACTCTGTCCCCCGTTTCTTTCTGTAATAATAAAACTTTGCTCAAGCTTGCAACAGTAGTTCTGGCTAAGTTTTTCTAAACTAACGAAGAACAAGAACCCAAACGCTCCAAAAGGTATCACCTCTGGTTGCAAGCAAATCCATCTCCTTTGTGTTCTGACTTTCTGTCATGGCCACATTGAACCTATTACATTTTGGCCTCTGATCAAACAACAGGATGACAAAGGCCAGGGTGGGGCGAGCCCTTCCTCCTCCTGCCTGCTCCAGCCCGCACTGGGCCCGTCCAGCGCGCACGGGCACCACAGTACCAGGGAGGCCTGGGCGGACAGAAGCGGAGCCGCTGCACCCTCGGCCTTTGACACGGCCTCTCTGCAGACCCGCTACACCGCTCGCTTTGGGCAGTTGTTTTCTGCCTGGTGTGATGGAATTTCCGTTCCAAAGTTGAAAATAGTAGTCCCCTGCGTTTATCCCTCGCTGCAGTGCAGAGTTCAGGAGGGGACGGCTGTGATGGCTGCAATAGGTCGGGATGTACCTACTGCCACTGAACTGTGCGCTTGAAACATGGTTAGAATGGTAGATTTTCTGTTATGTGAGTTTTTTTTTTTTTTTTTTTGGTGCTGGGGATTGAACACAGGGCCTCATGCATGCTAGGCAAGCACTCTACCACTAAGCTCTGCCCCCAGCCTGTTCTGTGTATTTTATTGCCATTAAAATGAGCTAATAAATCTTATAATCAGTTGATTTACATTAGAATGGTGGTTTTGTCTTATTTCTATCTTGGCCATTTAAGAGGACACTATATTTTTCTTTCTTTGTGATGCAGGGGATTGAACCCAGAGGCATTCTACCTCTGAGCTAACCCCCCAGACTGATTTTATTTCTTATTTGGACACAGGGTCTCGCTAGGTTGCTGAGAGTCTCACTAAATTGTTGAGTCTGTCCTCGAACCTGCAATCCTTCAGTCTCAGCCTCCCAAGTACTGGGGTAACTGGTGTGCGCTACCTCACCTGGCTCTATTTTGCCATCTGCATAAGATCCAGGGATGGGAGCTGGGAAGGGGGCACACCAAGCCAGAAGTCCAGGCTGTGGCTGCCACTGTGGTGTGAAGGCAGCTTCAGCAGAGTCCCTGACTGTCCTGCCAGGGAGGGAGGTGACAAGAGCCCTGAGGAGCCGCAGGACTAAAGAGTGCTTGGAACTGCGGCGGCACCTGCAGAGTTTGGGGGCCCTAGCACTCTTCTGAGTAAAATGAGGAGCTTGTCATTGCACTGAAACCCGGGTCTTAGTTTCTTCTAGCTCTAACATACTGATCAGAACCCAGCGAAACAACAAAAACAAACTTGCACCAGGCATGACTGTGCACACCTGCAATCCCAGTACTTGGGAGGCTGAGACAGAAGGATGGCAGGTTCAAGGCCAGCCTCAGCAATGTAGCGAGGCCCCTCTGCATCTTAGACTCTGTTTCAAAATGAAAAATAAAAATAGGGATTGAACCCAGGGATGTGTAACACTGAGCTATACCTCCAGTCCCTTTTTATTTTTTATTTTCAGACAGTCTTGCTGAGGCTGGCCTCAAACCTGTGATCCTCCTGTCCCAGACTCCCAAGTACTGGGGTTGCAGGCATGTACCTCTGTACCTGACTTAAACTTATGGTTTTACACATGACCATATTAAACCAATCCATCCATTCCAAAGGACATGTGATGTCTTGAGAGAAACACTCAGACCAGAAAATTCTAAGTTTCTGTAATTCACCTCTGGCTGCAAAAACTTACATTGTGCTGCAAATCACTACCATTCTTCTTTTTAAAAATTTTTTCCTAGCCGGGCGTGGTGGTGCATGCTTGTAATCCCAGTACTTGGGAGGCTGAGACCGGAGGATCCGGGTTCACGGCCAGCCTCAGCTACTTAGTGAGGCCCTCTGCAACTTCGTGAGACCTGGTTTCAAAATAAAGGATAAAAAATAGGGCGGGGGGGGTGTAGCTCGGAGGTAGAATGCCCCTGGGTTCAATCCCCAGTACCGCAAAAAAAAAAAAAATTTTTTTCCTAAGCCAGGCATGGTGGTGCACGCTTGTAATCCCAATACTTGGGAGGCTGAGACTGGAGGATCCGGGTTCGCAGCCAGCCTCAGCTACTTAGCGAGGCCCTCTGCAACTTCGTGAGACCTTGTTTCAAAATAAAGAATAAAAAATAGGGCTGGGGGTGTAGCTCAGAGGTAGAATGCTCCTGGGTTCAATCCCCAGTATGACAAAAAAAAAATTATTTTTCCTTCCATCCTTCCTTCCTTTCTTCCTTCCTCCCTCCTTTCCTTCTTTCCTTCCTTCCTTCCATCCTTTCTTCCTTTCTTCCTTCCTCACTCCCTTCCTTCCTTCCTTCCTTCCTTCCATCCTTCCTTCTTTTCTTCCTTCTTCCCTTCCTTCCTCACTCCCTTCCTTCCGAAACGATTTAAAATATCAGGCTCGGCATGGTGGTACATGCCTATTGTCCCAGTACTTGGGAGGCTAAGACAGGGATGATCATAGGTTCAAGACCAGCTTCAGCAACTTAGCAAGACATAATAAAAAATAAAAAAGGGCTGGGGGTGTAGCTTGAAGGTAGAATGCTCTTGGGTTTAATCCCCAGCACCAAATAAATAAATAGGGCTGGAAGTTAGATTGGAGGTAGAAATGCCCCTGGATTCCATCCCCAGTACTACAAAAAAGAAAAAAAGAAAAGAAAGAAAGAAAAAAAGTGTGTGTGTGTGTGTGTGTGTGTGTGTGTGTGTGTGTGTTTATAAGCAAGTCCCTATAGTCTTAATTTTTTTTTTTCGGAACTGGCGATTGAACCCATAGGCATTCTGCCTCTGAGCTACACCCCCAGCTTATTTTTTATTCTTTATTTTGACACAGGGTCTCACTAAGTTGTGGTGGAGGGCTTCACTAAGTAGCTGTGACTGGCCACGAACCTGCGATCCTCCTGTCTCAGCCTCCCAAGTACTGGGATTACAAGCCTGCGCCACCACGCCCGGCTCTAATTTTTGTATCACAGAATACTACATCCCTTTTTAGCTTTTTGTTTCCAGGATAAACTAATCCCATTAAAGAGGAAAGGCCCAGTGTTTCAGCAGTCATTTTAATGGGTTGTGATGTCCATTCCTATGTGTTCAGGGCTGATGCAAAGGAGTTCAAACCTTTCGTGCCCTTCATTGCCTCTTTCCCAAAGGTGACATTTAACTAACTGAACGTCACAGTAACAACCCCTCAAGTCACACCCCCCACGCTGACCTCCTGTCACTGCTCATGCCATCAGCCTGGCCATGGCTAGTAGATGTTCCCTTCTCTGACTGTCGAGCATTTGCCCAAGTGGCCTGCAGAGGAGGGGACCGTTGTGGTCAGGGGGACAGGAGTTCTGGTGTGACTCCATCCTTCATAGCTGTGTGGCCTTGTGCCTCCTTCATCGATGAAATGGGAATAAAAATTCTACTTTGGGTAGAATTGTTGACAGGAAGAAACCAGAGAACGTCTGTGGCAGTTAATTCCTGCCTCTCCTTCTCTCCTTCATTTTTATTCTCTGTGAACTGAGAATTTCTTCCTTTCTTCTTTTTCCATTTCCCCTTCCTCCTTTTCCCCTCCTCCTCCTCCTCCTCTGCCTCCTCCTCCTCCTCTGCCTCCTCCTCCTCTGCCTCCTCTTCCTCTTCCTTCTTCTTACCAAGGAAAGACATTGTTAAGGCCAACTTAGACCCTTCAGCAACTTAGACCCTCAGCAACTTAGCGAAACCCTGTTTCAAAATAAAAAATAAAATAGGGCTGGGGGGCCTAGCTCAGAGGTAGGACACCCCTGGGTTCAATTTCCAGTACATAAATAAATAAATAAATAAATAAATATTTTCAATTTCCCACCAGGTAGCCAAACTTCTTTCAAGAGAGTCTCTAAGAGGGTGTGTGTGTGTGTGTGTGTGTGTGTGTGTGTGTGTGTACATGCACATGTTACTAGAGATGGAACCCAGGAGCATTCTACCTCCAAGCTATACACCCAGACCTTTTTTATTTTGAAACAAGGTCTTTCTAAGTTGCTGAGGGTCTGGCTACATTGCTGAGGGCTAACACTGGCCTCAAACCTGAGATCCTCCTGTCTCAGCCTCCCAAGTACTGAGATTATAGGTGTGTGCCACCATGCCTGGCTAGGATGCTGAATTAGGGAATTTTGCACCCCTTTGGTGGTGGTACTGGGGATTGAACTCAGGGGCATTCTACCTCTGAGCTAGATCCCAGCGCTATTTTATTTTTTATTTGGAAACAGGATCTCAAGAAGCTGCTGAGGGTCACACTAAGTTGTTAAAGCTGGGCTGGAACCTGTGAATCTTCTGTCTCAGCCTCCCAAGTACGGGGATCACAGGTGTGCACCACTGAGCCCAGCACCTGCTGGGAGATCTTTGCTCACTACACTTGCGCTGAGCTCGGTCCTTCTCATCCCTCAGTAATAACCTATTTACATTTCTGCCTGCAATTCTGTGCCCACACTGGGCCAGCCTTTTTCATCAATAGTATCTGGTATTTCATTCAACATTAAATAGTTCATCCTGTATATTTCAGAAACAAAACCAAATTCTTTATTCAAATTCCCCTCATTCTCTTCCTCAAGCTTTCCCTCCAATTTCGTACTTGTACCCTATGGTGGCTGTACCTTCTGGAACAGTCCTGAACTGTTTTATATTATGCAATGCAGAGAATGCCCTTTCTCCTAATCTAAGGTGGCTGGCAGAGAGCAAAAAGATTCAGAGAACAAAGAGAGCATTCTAGAAACTTCATTTGGTGAAATACACATCCTCTTGATAGTTTTCCAGCTAATTTCTTTAGCAGGAAATGACATTTTGAAAATAAATGGTTACTGGTGGGAGAAGAGGGGTTAGTGAATGGAATCGATATACTAAATAGGTGTCAGTTTCCACCCATGTTGCGATTCGTTCATCAGACCTTAGAAAAGAGATACATCCACCGGTGAATGTAATTTAGTTTTACAACTTTGTTCCCAGTTTCTCATACACAGGAGAATAAAGAAAAAAAATGGCTCCATAATAAATGAGTTGTTATAGATTACAAAGCCTCACAAAGTATAAGAAATTTAATTCCTTATAAATGCACAAAATAGACTCTGTGTTAAAAAATTTTCAGTAAGCTGGGCGTGGTGGCGCACGCTTGTAATCCCAGTACTTGAGAGGCTGAGACTGGAGGATCTGGGTTTGAGACCAGCCTCAGCTACTTAGTGAGGCCCTCTGCAACTTAGTGAGACCCTGTTTCAAAATAAAGAATAAAAAAAAAAAATAGGGCCGGGGGTGTAGCTTAGAGGTAGAATGCCCCTGGGTTCAATTCCCAGTTCCAAAAAAAATTTTTTTTCAGTAAACCAGGCACAGTGGCACATGCCTGTAATCTCAGTACTTGGAAGGCTAAGACAGGAGGATTGCTTTAGCAATTTAGCAAGACCCTCAGCAACTTAGTGAGAACTTGTTTCCAAAATAAAAAAGAAAGAAAGAAATATAGAACAGTCCCTTCCCTTGGTGATGAGCTTGCCACACCTAGGAACACAAAACACCATGAAATGAGTTGAAAATTCAAGACATCTCTATGAAAAATAAGATTAGAAAGTGGGGCATGGTGGTGTACGCCTGTAATCCCAGTACTTGGGAGGCTGAGATAGGAGGATCGCAGGTTTGAGGACAGCCTCAGCAAATAGTGAGACTCATCGACTTAACAAGATTCTGTTTCAAACTAAAAATAAAATAGGGATGAGGGTATAGCTCAGAGGTAGAATGTCTCTGGGTTCAATCCCCAGTACAAAAACAAGAAAAGAAAAGAAGGAAAAAGAAAAAGATTAGATATGTGCGTGCTTTCCAAACATTAACACAATGACATGCACATGTTTTAAAAGCTCAAGATGGTACAAAAGAGCACAATGAAAAGCTGTTCTACTCTTCAGTCAACTCTTCACAAAGGTTATCTCTGTTATCAGTTCGTCCCGAAGCCTTCTAATGACCTGAGAATACGCAAGCATGTGTAAGATCACGGATACCAACGTGGATTTGAATGACTGAGTGAATGAACATTCCTTTTTTTGTGTATGTGGTACCACAGATTGAACTCAGGGGCATTCTACCTCCAAGCTACACCCCCAGCCCTATTTTATTTTTAATTTGAAACAGGGTCTCACTAGGTTAATGAGAGTCTCACTACTTGCTGAGGCTGTCCTCGAACCTGTGATCTTCCTGTCTCAGCCTCCCAAGTACTGGGATTACAAGTATGCGCCACCACGCCCAGCTATGAACATTCCTTTTTGGTGGTATATTTCAATTTCTCTCTGTTTTAAATAATGCTCTGTGAAACATCTTTATGACTCAACTCTTCTTTAGTAATTCCTAGAAGAGGAATTACTAGGTCAAAAGCTCTGCAGTACTGCTGATTTGTTTTCCAATAAGCACCTTTGTATGTAGCTTCATCCCCCCCCCCATCTTTGCTAACTTGATAGGTGGAGAATGCAATCTCACTGTCACTCCAGTTTGCAATTCTTTTCATTACTGAAGCGGATCCCAGCGTCTGCCAGCCATTTATAGAACCTGTTTTGGAGAATTCTCTGATAGAGACCTTTGCATAATTATCTGTTGGGGTTTTCTTACTGAATTTTATTATCTCTTTAGATATGAAGACTATTAATTCTGTTCCATATTACTAATAAATAGTTCCCCTCATCTAATGAATGCCTTTTGAGTTTTGATTTAATTAGCCCATTTTTGGCCCTGAAGTTTTACATTTTTATCTCTTCAGTTCCATCCATTGAGTCATTAATAATTCATTTCATTGCCTTTGAGGCTGGAATAACCTACTTATTGCATCTTTTTAAGAACTGTGAAGAGATGGAAGGAAGTCCACCTTATGCTTATAGCCTGTCAACAGGGGAGCTTTCTAAGGGGCTTTTTTTTTTTTTTTTTTTTTTTGGTAGAGGGAGTTGAGAATTTATTTCATCTTGAGCTACATAGCTCTTTGTTTCTTTCTTTCTTACTTTAATTTTTGGGGGAGTGCTGGGGATTGAATCAGGTTGTCTTACATATTAAGCACATGCTCTACCATAAAGCTACACCCACAGTCCTGAGTTAAATAGCTTTAAGAAACATCTTAACCTGGGCATAGCGGTGCACACCTTTAATACCAGTACTTGGGAGGTTGAGACAGAATGATCATAGGTTCAAGGACAGCTCAGCAACTTAGTGAGACCCTGTTTCAAAATGAAATAGGGCTGTGGGTGCAGCTCAGAGGTAGAACTCCCCTGGGTTCAAACCCCAGTACCATGCACACACATGCACAAATTTTAAAAGAAAAGAAAAGCCGGGCCGGGCGTGGTGGCGCACGCTTGTAATCCCAGTACTTTGGGAGGCAGAGACCGGAGGATCCGGGTTCGCGGCCAGCCTCAGCTCTCTCGATCTCTCTCCCTATCTCTCTCTTTCTCTCTCTCTCTCTCTCACTCTATCTCCTTAGTGAGGCCCTCTGCAACTTCGTGAGACCCGGTTTCAATATAAAGTATAAAAAATAGGGCCGGGGGTGTAGCACGGAGGTAGAACGCCCC